>JBAMIE010174773.1:0-14353 GCA_037177295.1 Kaempferia parviflora | reverse complement strand
ACGGAGGAGGTAAATCACGGATGGCTACTAGCCATAAGTGCAAATGGTCAAGACATGGGGGAGGTATATGCTCGGGCACGCCGAGATTCGACCGTTAGACCTCATGTGGCAAGCTCCCATGCCTTAACCATCGCACCGCCCCGAGGGGACAACTTACCACCACTCGGGCCTCTCTTCAAAGGTAATGTTAAAAAAATACATTGCCCCCTCCTTCCCATCAAGTGTTATCCACCATAAAAAAACCTAGAAACCAAAGAGAAACAAATACTTTATTTTCAAGAGGATAATCCTATCCAGAGAAAGTGTGACGTATTCTGAACAAATGGTGCGACCTTGTGACATTTTGTCTCTAACTCATTCTTCAATATTCCATTTTCTACCAAGTCAAACAGTTTTCCTTTAGTTTTTCACTTAGTTTTTTTTTTTCTCTTTTTGTCTGTATGACTAAATTTTAACAACAAAAGGTCATATCTAACAAATCAGGCCATCTGATACCGTCATAAAAGATATCGAAGCAGAAGAACCAGACATTTTATAAATCAAGATGGAGTTGGTGGCCAGTAGACAAGCAATAGAAATAATGTTTTTCTGAAACATAAGACTTATTTCATGTGGATTCCCCACATTACCACTTTTCTATAAAACAAATGGTATACATTTTTTGCATTTACTTGGTTGCACTAGTGAGGAATCATATTACCTGAGTAAGTTCACATAGTTTTGAGTTTTGGTAATATCAGAACAATACATTTCAAGTTTTCAACCGTGCCGCAGCATGATACAAGATTTCAAACCATGGGTATTCTAACGATTAGAAGTTTATGTTTGGGTTAAGTTCATTTATACAAGTTTAAGGGATATACAAGATTTCAAACCATGAGTATTCTAATGATTAGAAGTTTATGTTTGAGTAAGTTCATTTATACAAGTTTAAGATATAATCTTTGTTAATAAGGTTGACATAGAGGCAGTAATTAGGCTATGACACGGCCTGACATGGGGCGTGCATAGCCTGATAAAATTTGGATCATGTCGACCCAACCTAGTCCACAGTTGTACCTAGTGAAGGTGACTTAGCCCAATGGCAAGGTTGGGCACAACCCACAAGCTAAACCCAGCATAATTACTTGTAATATTAAAAAAATTAAAAATAGAAAATATCTATAAAAATATTTCTATTATTTGTTCTATTCTTATTTTTTATGTTTCTGTATTTCCATTATTTTATTTAAAAATAAACAACAGACATCAACCCATTTTAACAAGAGAATCGAGCACAAGCTCGTTGGTCCATTTTGTCACCTCTAGGTTGACACTTCAAATCAAGGTTTAAAATTTCAACCTATGCCGACAATATCGATAAAGTTTTGGTATAGGGTTTCGATATTTATCTAATTTATACAATAAGGCTTGGTTGTTGTAGTATTAATGTTTCTCAAAACTTCTAAAATAAAGAATAGGTAATCTAAAGTATTTCTTAGATGGAAATATCAGTCATTCATATCAACAAAAATATGTTTCATATGATTAGGAACTAAGAATCTAAAAAATAGAAGAATCTAAAAAGAAGAGAGCTAAATATGTTAATATTCATGTTCAAAATCTTACTTATAAGATTAAAAAAAAAATTATCTATAATAATTATATAAATTAACATAAAGATCATAATTTATATTGAATAATTATATAAATTATTTATTTATTAATTTATATAATTATAGTTTATAAATATTCTAAATTATATATATAGCTTATATTGAATTCTAAAATCAAATTTATTTTTAAAATATTATATATTTATTAAATTTTTTTAACAATTATTTGTTTAGAATTATTTATAAAATTTTAAAATCATTTTAAATATTTTTATAAAATTTTAATCTATTTTAAATTTATAAAATAATTTAAAGTTTATTTTTAAAATTATTTTAAATTATATGACTATATATTATATAAATTATCTATTTTTTACTTTAATTTTTTTACATTTTTAATAAAAATATATATTATAATGATATTTATTAATTAACAGTTTATTTTATTAATTATTAATTTATATAATATATAATTATAATATTTAATTAGAGATCATTATATATATATAATATAATGATTTTAATTAAAACATTTAATAAATGCTAACTTTTCCTCTCCCTCGTGAGAATCGTGATTCTGTCGCCGCCTCTTTTTTTTTTGCCTCACTGCCTCACTACTGTCGTATGCCTCGGCGACGAGTCTGCCATAGCAGCAGGGCTCACACAACGAGTTCGCAGCTGCCGCAGTGCTTGCCCTTCGCTGCGACTGCGGGGCTCGCTTGACGAGTTCACCTCGGGCGCGGGACTCACGCTATGCCTCCTCCACGGCTGCAGGGCTAGCACGACGCCTCTAAGGACGACCATGGGCCTCAAAGGAGCGCCAGTGTCGGTTTTGGTGTGCAGACGGAACGGTAAGTTTCGCTCGTTCCGCTCGGCACTAAACAAAATTTTAAACACTGCTTCAGATTGTCTTTAAATTTAATAGGTGTGCTTTATGGTCTTCTAGCAATATCATTTACACAAATGCATCATGATGAAAGTGGAACTCTGAAACAATGTGTGATCAATCTGTGGGAACAATCTATAAAGATCCAAAGGCATGTGTTACAAAGTACACATGGGTAAAAATGAAGTCATAGAACTGTACAACATTAGTGTAAAGATGCTAACTATATTAGAAGAAATAACGAAGAAAATTAGCTATATGAGAGTGAAAGTAATTGCGACGTTAGATAAATACTATAAGAGCATGAGAAAAATGCATCGTGCTTAGTTTCCAACTGAAAATGGAGCAGTGGACTTACCAAACATGTATACACAACTAGTGAGAGAAGAAAGTATCCAAGAATACCAGCTTTTATGTTGCTCGTACATGAGTGAATATATGGAGAAGCAAATTGTAAGGAAGAAAAGAACATATGAGAGATACTTCATGGCAAGATCATCATACTCCTTTGTTTTGTTCTTAGCATACGACTCACGGTCTCGAAACTTCAACGTGGGTATCCTGCCACTTCTATCAATCTGTTCATTTCATTAAAAAAAGTGTCATGGAAACAATTTTAAAGTTTGACTATTGAATGAGCTAGATGCTAACACAATAAAATTCAACTATTTGCTTATTTTTTATTGCCCTATTTGATCGTCAATATGGTAAATAGTTAGTCACCAATTTTGTTCATATACTGCAGACAGTTTTCAGATTCACATATGCTCATGCTAAATGAAGTAATAAACAAAGAAGGTGAATAATAGCATTGATAACTAAATTACAAAATTGACCATGAGATCTTGGATAAGTTGGAATCTCTGCTATATAAAGTAACTGCACAAACCAATACTGCAGCTATATACCACATGAAAATATGTTGAATGATGGATGGAATTTTACAGTCCAGCCTTTGGATGAGACAGGTGATAACACAATTAAGTTCAACTATTTGTCCATTTTTTATTGCCCTGTTTGATCATCAAAATGGTAAATAATTAGTCACCAATTTCGTTGATTTACTACAGACTGTTTCAAATTCACATATGTTCATGTTAAATGCAGGTGATAAGCAAAGATTGAATAATAACATTGATGACTAAATTAAAATATTGACCATGAGATCGTGGATAAGTTATACTTCTAAGAACTGGAATCACTACTCTATAAAGTAACAAGCACAAGCCAATTATGCAGCTATAAAAGGAACCACATGCAAATATGTTGAATGATAGATGCAATTTTTTTCTATTGATTGCTTAGGTTGTTAATTTGATATATTAAGCAATAATTGTTGCAAAACTACACAAGTGTTGACGTGATGTTAGATTGTCTATATACAACTACCAAAAGAAACAAGAGTGAAACACAGAGTGTACCTCAATGTGCATGGCTTTCCCGATTTTCCAAAACTCGATGCAGCACCCAATGCCAGAGCTAGCAAGTATCATCCATGAAGTTTCATTGTCAAAGAGGTAAAGGAAAACAATAAGCTGGCAAATGAAATTCAAGATGACTGATTTTGCAGACAATCCTTCCATAGACTTGTTCTTATTCCAAAACTGAATATCTGAAAGATAAACAGAGATATATAATTTTGCAGTACTCGTGAATCTTTATCTTCACACTAGTAGAAAAATGGGAAACATGATTTTACATGTCTCTGAGTTGTAATTTTGACATACCATTCTTGAAGGCCAAGATATCAAACAAAGAATGTAGAACCGATACAATCATTGTTAATGCTAATAGATATGGGTTTCCTTCCAAGAATACTCGCTGCAAGAAACATAAAATTAAGCACCATCAGCAAGTCATTGCTCCACCAGATATACAAAAGTCCAAAAAAAAACTAGAGGTAATGTTGGAATAAAGAAAGGTACCTAACTAGATATTTCTACCAAATGGGCTGGATATCTTACACATTACGTTAGTGTCAGATTTTTATGTGTATGTATGGGTTTATAATGTTTTTCATTTAATAAGTATGATATAGTGTTCTCTCAACGTGACAGCGGAGGACGATCTCTTCTAGGCGCAGGACTTGTCTTCTTTTCAATAGTTTAAGGCAGTGTGTCTAAAGTGGTGCAACCTAAACACCCTCTCCACATGTGTCTATGTTTCAAGCCATCACCACTCAGTATGCAAGATGTCTTGTTACAAAACACTATGATCATCATCAGAACAATATTTTAAACACTGCCTAAGACTTCATATAATGAGGATTTAAATATGTTTCTCACAGTGTAATCTAACTGAATAATGGCAATCTCAACTAGATTAAAATATTTTAGTTGTAAATTTTAAATTAAAAGAGAGTAAAGAGAGTTGATCCACTATCGACTAATAGGAAGTGGCTCAAATAAGGAGCCTTTGTAGATCAAGTTAATAAGAGCTAACCAAGTTTATAGGGGTTAAAGAATAATAATCTATATAACCCATATGTGAGTGTGTAATATTTTTATAAAACTAAGAAAGCAAGTTCAATCCCAAATTCCAAACACAATGATTCTCCTTTGTCCACTTCCACAAAAATCAGGCCTTTGTTTTCTCAATGAACACATGGAGCGTATGGATTCTCTCTTGTACCAATGATCGCTGGTTATCCTCACCATCCTCACCCATAGTAACTAATCAAGTGCATTGAACACTATAATTGTTTTACCAATGACTAGAAACAATGCTAGAGTTTCAAGTCATTTTCCCTGTAGATATCATTTTGCAAAAGTAGAAGTGATATCTTGTCTAAATTTTCATATGAAAGATGAAAAATGAAAGAAAGAAAATACCAATATGCTCTATCAGTAATACAAAGTGCTGTGTGAAGTGCAGATTGAATCTGTCTAAAGGCAAAATAGAGGGGGGAAAGTGGCCTAAGAAGATAAGCCCGCATGTTTTGATCAATTAAGCTGGTTCCAAATGCTTACTAAAGTTGCCATGTAACCCAACTGGAATCGCAATACTGAAAATCCTCCTCGATTGATGGCTGCATTTGCCCAACGCCATATATTCATTCTGTTGGATCTTATGTGTCAGCTGCTACTTGCTTCCTGATCAATTCTCCTTGTAAATTTGACTGTGTTGGACTGAAGTGATTTGAATAATGTACCTACTGTTTCTCCAGATATCCTCAATTTATTTTGAAGGATAGGTTCATTAGTTTGTATATAATAAAAATTCATTTATGGCCAGGTTTTCAATTTCTGTAAGGTAATTGGTTATGGTATAACCTTTTTGATGGTATTTTAGATAATATCTCAGCAGTTCATTTCTTAATTCCACAAGATAAATTTTACATAATTGAAAAATATCAGGCATGCCGCATGCCAATTCACCAATGAGCATATAGCTTATTAGGAGTGACCATGATAGTAACATATTTGATATTTGTTGTTTCTTGTGAAAAATGATAGGAACAATAGAAAATCTTATTACAGTTCAACCTGTAATATCAGATAAAGAATTTTCCATATTATGTATCCTGCTACTTGTGCACTTCATATAGTTCCCTAACCTAGTAAAGGTTTTGATTAGCCACGGACTTAGAAAGCCTACAAACAGCAATAAGGTGATTCAATAAATCAGGGAACAGGAAGAACCAAACATGCTAATATGAAAACTTGTATTCAAACCTATCAAACCTTACTGATTTCATGTAATACACAGATATAGGAGCAATTCAATTCATATGGCCAAATAGATAATCATATACAAGGAGAAAGAATGAATAACTGTGCTGGATGGTAAATTATAATTGCCCGTCTAGCATTTAGAAAACCAAAAGTTGAAAGGCAGAACGGTTATAATTCAGTAATGTACCTTAAGTTCATCAGACTCGCCTTCAAGCATGCTACCATAACTACGCTGAACCAGAAATGCTTGCTCAATTTGCAAAAAGAATTGCCACTTAGTCAAGCTGATGAGCCCCAGTTCCAAATTAAGTGGCAGTTCTATCACGGTGTCATTTAGCGGTATCAGTTTATCCCGCAATAGCCAAAATTCATTGAAGAAAATAGTGGGATAGTAATCCCCTGTGGTTGGCTCAACATTTATATCTGGAATTTAAAGTCAAGGAACAATATAAACCTATTTAACACTGCATACAGTCCATGTTTATGAATTTACAAACACACAAATAGAAGGCAAGGGGGTAGTGTTGCAAGTTATTTAGTAACAAAGAGCTCGTTTGGGGGTTCTATTCTCTTGATATCAGGCAACTTCATGCGATGTGACAACAAGATCAAGGATGGAAAGAGTTGATGCATGAAGAATGGAGAGAGATAATCATAGAAAAGCAGCTATTTAAGACAGTTACGTTAAGGAAATTCAATTAGTGTAAGAATTTCAAGTATACAGCTCAATAACAACGTGATTTCTACGATATGCACATGAACTAATTTAACTCATAATATGTTCAGGAAAAATATAAAGCATGGCATGTTCCAGATGCATGCTTCTTATGCAAAATTGCACTGTTATGCCATTGGGCAGGTACCCTGCACTGCTAAGAAAATTGGATTTCAAAAGGTATGTCACCTATTATTGAATTAAGTGGTCTCACAATCAAAGTGAGTGGAAGATATAGAAAACAAATAATGCCCAAAAATTAGAATGCCAAGCTTACCAGTAAGTGGTTTGTCAAAAATTATAATTAGTCAGAGAACCAAGTATAAAAGGAATTTGATTGCATAGCAAAGAAAGGCTAACAAGTGATTTTCTTGGAAAATACAAACATTGGGCCGATGGTTAATAAGTGTTCTGGATGCTCTAATTATCTACCTTATCCAGCAAGATTCACGGCCAGGTTTGTATCTTTCGGAATAGACTAGAAAAGGAGAAAAATAATACATCTATTTCACATTTAATTCAGTGAAACAGAAACAAATGAGAATAAAAGAGAACCCATGACTAAAAAAATGTGATACATATAAAATAACATTATCGAATGCAATGTGATCTGTGATCTCTCACTGCATAAACCTATGCAGTTACATGATCGCAATTATGGATTTAAAACAATGTGTATAAACTTTTTTGATTTTCGCTAACTAGAAAGAAGCAGACTGAACTTCTGTAATAAGTAGTGTATGATTGTCTTCTTTCATACCTGCAATATGTCATGTTTTTTCTGTGCCCGCACTATATGTCCTCTCAATTAAAATTAAAAAAATGTATAATTGCAAAAGAAAAAATCATAATATTAGATTATGGACAACTCTGAACAAAATGATTCATAAACCTTATAAACTCCTATGAGTAGTACTTTTGAATGTTTTCTAACAAATACATATATTCTGATAATCGGATTAGATATATTTTAAAAACCAAGTAAAAGGTAAGTGGAATGCAAAATCATTCTCAGACCCTAATCAGTTCACATGTAAATTCACAAGGAGATCCAGATTTTGCAAGCACAAGTTACTAACAAAGGTAATAATTGCAGTGCCTCATATAATACTCAGAATATACAACAATGCATCACTTAAAGTTGGCAAGAAACATCTCTTATATCTAGGAAATCAAACATCATAAAAGTGTTTGGATACAGCCAGCAATGTGTGGTGGGATCTGGTTATGTGAGTATCTGCACAGTTGCCCAAAAATGATAAGGAAATTAGAACACCAGAATGGGTAACCATAAAATAATGGAGGAACCAAAATAAGTTTAATAACTTTCCACACAAGATATCTAGCGACTAATAGTCTGAAACTATTTTGTTAGGTTCTGAGGAACAGTGTGCACTAATTGCAAAATGATAAAGTCTTATCACAAAAGTAATCTTTGATGCATAAGTTTGAAAGAACCTTTTAAACTAGTGTCATAAATATTTCAAAGCAAAGATTATTGGGATCAGAATTACAGAAAAATGATTCTAGCAGATGTCATGTAAAGAACAGTTGAAAAAATAACTTATTTGCATAATAGCCTGAACTAGATGCTTCATGTGATTGATTCTTCTGGCTTGACAAGTTATCCATGATGATGTCATTAGAGAAGTAAATACTTATGAATAGCAATCCATTGTGGTAATAAGTGTTAATAAACAAAGATTAGGAGTAACTTATTTTTCCTAAAGCCAATGTATCTGCAAAGATGCATCAGAAAAAAAAACTGCAAACTAATTCATGATCCAACATCCAATTTTAATTGGAAGAGAATCATCTAAAATAAAATTTAAATAACGGTAATCCAATAGGAAGAGAGAAATCTATAAGTTAATATTCCCATAATATATTGTACTAAGAGTAAATAAATTGAAGAAAAAAAATCTAATATATAAATTTCAGTGCTGGGACACGATTTGACAAAACAAATTGCAATGTTTATTATTGAACCATAATCCATACTTTTATCTTAGATCATTAACACCAAAAAACCTGAGAGATGCAAAACTTATCCAGTTGATACACCCAATGCGTCCTACTGAAACAAAATTGAATTTTTGAGAAATGCATGAAAGTCAATAGACAATGTACGTTAAAGTCTAAGAGTAAATAATTATAATAATAATATTCAAAAAAAAAAACCCATCACTTATAAAATTCAGCATTCAAACACTGAAAACTCATTTAACTTTAGTTCACTCGGTTTGAGAAAAAGATTCTGTGCCTATTTTTAATTGAAAAAAAAAAGTATATGTCCACAATATGATGCGAGCACATAGTTGTCAATCAGTTGCCTTTTGATGGGGAGTGTTACCTTGTGAAATCATCAACAAGATCAATGGTGACATTTGGTTTCCAATATGAAATCCATTCAACATGACTCTCATCATTTGTTTCAACTTGCTTCTCATCCTTTGCCTGAGATAACAATAAGAAATTTATGGTAAAAGCAAGAAGTATGAAAAGTACCAGGCATGCAAGGAATCTAAGAAAATATTATGCCAGGAAGACAAGAAAAGGAATAAGATCAAAATAAAATGAACCAAGGCATTTAACAAGACAAATTAGTAGCAGAACAATAGTGATAACTTATAGGAAAGGGCATGAAGAGCAATGAAATAGATTAGTAGAACCTGAAATGCTGATTCTTCCTCTTCAGAACCCTTGGAACTTCCAATCAAACTCTTCTTTTTACCAGATTTTGGCTTGGGCAAGAAGGTAACAATGGCTAATAAAAAAAGAATGCACAATTCAGAGCAATATTACACAAGGAACCTGAAAAAATGTAAAAGCTGCAATACTCACAATGGGTTCTTCCAAAGGTAGATAGTGGTTCATACTCGGGATCATTAGGATCAGGAGGGTAACCCGAACGAGCAAAGAAAACATGAGCATACAGGCTGCCATTGTTCTTTACAACCTAAGATAAACAAGTCAAGTTACATATTCATATTCAATAGTAGCAAAGCTTAACCACAAACTAGAAACTCAAACTTATATCTTCAAAAACCACGTGGCACCACCTCTGATGGGTAATACTTCAAAGATAAGGATCTGAAACTACTTGGTCCCCAAACTGCGTAAGGTATATTTGCCTCGTGCCAAACTAAGGCATCCTCTGTGCCAAAGTCCTTAAACTTCTCATTCTCAGAGAGATAGACCCACATGTCCTGGATAAGGAAAAAAAAAATGAGAGAGAACAACTATGCATTGCATCCAAACATAGAAGACTTTTATTGTGCATTTAGAAAAAAAAAAGTGCAGCTGTTGCTAGTAGTTCCTAAATAGGATGAAAATGGTGCAATAGTATTACAATCAGATTGAACATCAGCTAGACTGTGAGTGATAAAGAACTGAGCAATCCATGCTGAAGGTTTATAGTTCTATGTATATCGCATGAAGAGAGTGATGGCCCAACAAAGAATCTGCAATACTCATTAAAGTTACAAATATCTGTCTATAACTAATTCAACAGACTTCTAAGGCTGCATAAGAAATTTTGCATATTTAACCTATGGACTCATTCCCTGATGTAGATCCAAAGGGAATATTGTTCCTTAAAACAGAACAAGACATTTACCTCAAATCATGAATTGTCCTGAGTTTCCATTGACATAGTAGAATCCAAAACACCATTACATTGTAAACAATCAAGAATAAAGTCTGTGAAAGTAAAGTTGGCTGATATGTCAGGTATAATTAACTTGTAGTGGAGCAAATCTTTCACAAATCAAGCCATGTCCTTCTTAGAGGCATTTTTTTATTTGCCGATTAGACAAATATAAATTAGAGTAAAATTTTAAATAAGTCGAACATGCTGGCTTGATGAAATAAAATTTGAAATAAGAAATCAATGGGAGTTGCTGGTTAAGCTAACAAACTTTAGCAAAAATAGGGAGGTTGATCCGTATTTATCTCATCTCCAAATTCTATAGAACTTAGACCGGTAAACTATCATCCCAAAAACAATGTGAGACAAACTAAGACACTTGTGACAAATTCGAGTATACCTGTAGACTATCATCCCAAAAACAATGTGAGACAAACTAAGACACTTGTGACAAAAAAAAAATGTAAAATCGGAAAACATAATTTAAAAAAAATAAAGAAACAGCAAATCACTTTTATGTTGAATTTGATGATTTAAGAAATTATCACCCGACAGTCTACCCTGCATGCACAGTCAATCTTTCATTAAAAAAATGAGGGAGGGAGGAAAATTAAATAGGTTTGAGGAACATCCCCGGTTAAAATTCCAACCCCAGATCATAAATTGATATAGCTACTCCATCCGCATGTTTTCAAGCAACTATAGATTGTTCAAAGAAAAGATATTTTATTCGCGTGGATCGAACAACGCAAAAAAAAACTTTTTGCCGTTCTAGAGATCCTACGGAAAGCTTCTAAAAGCGCTAGGGTACGAGGGAGAAAGATGACACGGACCAAGGGTTCTCCCTTAGTAAACATATTTGACATGAGCTGAGAGGGCTCTGCGGGCTTCTTGGGGCCGAAAAACTTCATGGCGAAGTACCAGAACACGGCCATCCGCACGATCCCCGCCACCGTCTGGCCGAACCCTTGCTGCTGCTGCTGCTGCTGGCCAGGCCGCCCTTGCCTCGTCGCTTCCCCTGCCACTATCGGCCGCCCTTCCGGTTGCGCCATCTCCGGCCGCCAAAGAATCCCAATCTGACGACGAAGCGCAGAGGAGAGAAGCCGTAGGGCAAGGAGTTCTGCAGCAGTTAAAAAAAACTTTAATACCCTTTCCGTAACTTTGGATTATCAAAGACGGGAAAATTGCACTCGATAGTGACCGATACCATCGAACGGCTGTGTGGGTCCCTCTGTATCCTTTCATCGACCGCCAGTCAAAAGGCAGGTACGATTCAGGCAAACGAGTAGCAGAGGGATTCGTGTCGCCGCATTGGGTAAAAACAGAAGTACCACCGTTTTCAATCAGGAATGGCGTTTTATCGTTGATATTATTAAATTCATATATTTTTTCTAAAATTTAAAATATTTTTTTTCTATATGATATTTTTAAATTTTAAATAGTCGAGTCAAACTCGCCGTAATCTATAATAATTTAAAATAATAATAATCAAGCTGATAACGTCCCGCATAGGATTACCTATCCGGTTCTAAAAGTTTTTTTATCAACCATCTGGATAAATAAAAAAAATTCTTTTAGTAGATAGTTAAAAGTCCAATATTTTGTAGTTTTAAGTCTTATTTAGAGGAAAATTAAGATATTTTATTGGGATTATAAAATTCTTATAAAGAATATTAACTTAGGGTTTCTCTATTAGTTAGTTAATTGAGTGTTATAATATTTTATCTGTGTTAAAATCAATACAGATATAAGTTAATATCTACGTGTCATTAACTGCGTTCAATATAATTTTAAATATTAACTTTATTTTTAAATATTATTATTATTTATTTTAAATAATAATCATTTAAATTATATAAAAAAATAAAAGTATATTTATTTAATATAAAATAAGAATAAAGATGTTAATATTATGTGGCATGTGAACCGCATAAATAATGAATGTTAATGTTAAAACGAATGTAATAGAATAAATGTGTTAATATAATGTGTATGTGATATGTGGACCCCATATATTTTATGAGGTGGTGGATGTTATAACTAAGTGAATGTTTTATAATTTATTTAATATTTATGTATTTTTTAATTATTAATGTTATTCTAGGTTAGTAATTTATAGATTTAAATTTTATAAAAATTTAATTATATAAAATATAAATAAGAGATGAAATATATCTATATATAATCGTAAAATATGAGATCTTTACGTAGGATAAGTTTTTGATATTGTATGATATTTTTGGAGACCTCCTGAGTCCTGACTGATGTGTGCATGTTCTTATACACTATTAAATTTAAATTTCAAAAAAAAAAGTAATTTTAAATATTAATTTATTTCGATTGAATTTTTTATTTTTTTTATTTTCGATAAAGGGGACACTTTCCTACCAAAGAGGGAAAAAATTCCCAAAATATACCATTTTCTAAAATGTGGAAAACAATATGGTTGTCTTGGATGGAAAGATTTTTGTGTGCGTTTCGCATTTGCAGAATGCGAAATTATATAATGTTTCGCATTCAGCAAATTCAAAAATATGCAAATTCATAAAAATATGAAAATGAATTTATTTTGATTTTATTTTTTAATATTTTGTATTTTCTAAATACGAAACTAAAGCATTGGCATTTTCTAAATGCTTTTGCATTTTCTAATATGTCTCAATCATTAAATCTGTTGCACTCTTTATTTTTAAAGCCCTTTTGTTTTTGCCACAGGAAGCCCTAGAAAAATATGGCGTAGAAGCTGCAGGCGGCCATCACCTTCGCCATCCCCACCTTGCTCGTGGACTCTGTCGATCGCGATCGCCCTTGCCATCCCTCACCCTATCCCTCACCCTGCTCGTGGACTCTGTCGATCGCGATCGCCCTCGTCATCCCCCACCCTATCCCTCACGCTGCTCGTGGACTCTACCGCCCTGCTCGTGGACTCTACCGATCGCGATCGCCCTCGCCATCCCCATTCTGCTCGTGGCGCCTCCGCTTGTGCCACTTCCTCGGTTCTCAAAGATCTCCTAAAAAAATCCCTCTCCGATCGCGATTGCCCTCGCCATCCCCACCTTGCTCGTGGCCTCGGCTTGCGCTGGTTCTTCCTCAGTTCTCAAAGCTCTCCCAAAAAAATCCCTTTGCCCTAACCAAGCAAATCTCTCCTCAAAAAATCCCTCTGCCCTAACCCTCTAAACCTCTCCCCAAAAAATCTCTCTCCCTAACCCAACAAACCTTCAACACACTACTTTGCTCTACCCAACAAAAAAACGCAGAAGGTATAACTCATCAATTGTTAAATGAAAATTTTCATTATTTTATCTACTTTGATATAGTTGTTCATTTATTTTTTTTATTGTTGTCGTTCTTGCTAAGTTTCTTATCTAATAAATTATTTTGTATAATCTGATTAGTATAACTATTTACCATTTTTTGTGCATTATATTGACATAATTTATATATTGTATAATTAGGGTGGTTTGGCTTATTAGCATGGCTTTAGAACGTGCAATTCCTGTGAGCTTATTTTGGGGAGCTAAGATTGAATATGCGAATGGTTCAATTAAACATGGTCACTCTATCTCTAACGCTACCATAGTGATTGAACATAAATTAAGTTATGATGAGCTGGTAGATGAGATTTGTCAACAAGTTGGTGTGGATAAAAAACATTTTAAGCTGAATATCATCTTGGATTATGAACAAAATGGGAATTCCAGATCCACGCTTATTACGAATGATAAGTCATTACAAATTCTATTCCATTTGGCTCAGACAGTTACAGATTTTTGGGCTGACATCTATGTTGAGATGGAAGAAATCCCGCAAAGTTTGATCCAACAGGAAGCATTA
>JBAMIE010174764.1:0-14356 GCA_037177295.1 Kaempferia parviflora | reverse complement strand
CCTTGGCCTTCAAAATTTTAAAACGTTCCACCACAGGTATATATATATATATATATAAATTGGAGTACTCTTCCTCTGATAGTTATTAGCACAAGGCATTTGATCCATGTAAACTCCAATCCAACTAAAAGTTTACAAGCTCTAGGACAAACATTTTACTAACACATGAAGATGAGAGTGTAAGGAGGAATCAAGCACCTTGGCCTTCAAAATTTTCAAACGTTCCACCACAGGTATAAATTGTTGATGTGCTGAGTCTATATGTTCATATAACTTGATCTTTGGAGTAGGAAATGAGATGTACGCAGATAATATTGATTCACTATCAACAGTGTACACCTTCAATACAATGATTGCACAAGGTCAGCTTTCCTAAAAAAATAACTATTATTTCAAAGGACAACTAGATTTTTAAAAGAAGAGTGATCCAAAATTGTATAATCTTGTGTTATATATAGTTTTCTGATTGGTAAGAATAATTCTTATTACCTACCTTGGAATCCATAAGATTCTCAAGTTCCTGAATCTGACGTCTATAAACAACATGGGAATTTGAACCTACAGAAAACATAACAGTCAATCATAGATGTTAATGTTAGAATCCTAGCCGTTCCAGGTCAACCAGCATGGCCTACCATTGGAATACGCAAGTGATGCAGTCATGCCAAATATTCTAGGAAGGTCACAAGATAAACTTTCTAAATGTCGATGGTAGAACTCCTACAAACAAAACAGTTAATTCTGTATAGAAATGATGAGCAAGTAGCATACCAATCAAAGAACATAGGAAGTTATGAAGATTATAATGCATTGCACAGTGGGCAAAAAAACATGTGGTTGCTCATATTTGCAAAATAATTTCTAGATTGGGAGTCCAAGAAAGACTACTGAAAGCCAAAATAGGACCAATGGAAAAGGACAAACCAGCAAACTTAAAGACTCATTTTAAATCTTTGTCCTTTATATAGGAGGAAATAAAAAACTAAAACAGGTGCCCACAAAATTATTATCCCTGAGAAATCATATATTTCTAATCCTGCAGGATTGTAGGCCAATGTCCTATCAATAGCAATGACATTGCAATCAGAGAGTCAAGTAGACAGTCAATTTGGTAATGATGTGCATAGATAGACATGATGCTTCTATCTCTTAATACCACAGGATTTGAGAATTTAACTAGCAGTGGTGACACTGTGTATGCCAGGAGAATTCCATCACATTTTTCTATGTTTCATCTGTTAGCTAAAGGTTAAATGCCATTAGTAGTTCTTACTTCTTACAGACATGAATGAGAAATAATGTATCCAGTAAATGAATGCTCCAATCACTAGCTGGTGAGTTAGGATGCCGGTTGATTCTAGTTCATAACAGAACAAACTATGCTGGAAAAAAAATTGATAATTTAGCCAGCAATCCTTCCAAAAGTAATTTAGAAAAACATTCCCAGCATGATCCAATAATTCAGCAAGAATAGTTCTCTCAGTTAACTTTCCAAATGGGTCAAAAAGAGAGAAGAGATCTATTGAGGTTATCATGCCAATTTCCTCATGAAACAATCTGAATTCAAGGCAGTTTCTATTAAGAATAAGCAACTAACACAACCATTTTCCAAAGAAAATGTCATGACATGTTAGGTTGATCGCCCTGCACTACTGTTGTCTTATTTGTGCAGCATGTTATTAGCAATTAGCAACTGGTATAGATGGAAATGAAATTACATAATATCCACAGCTATTTGGCAATTTGCAACGATCTCAAACATATGAATCAAATGGTTCTTCATTGAGTTCAATTTAGCCCAGTGGCATATTCAAATCAAAGCACGATACTTTAAGGTTGGCAATATCATAAAACTTATCCAACAAGCACTGTAAGGTTAAATGCAAAGTCACATATTAAAGGCCTTTCTTCTATAGTTATGACCATGAAAGTGCTACCATAACACATTCTAACACTGAGCAGAACTAATAGGATATTTTCAACCAAAATGCTAGTTATGCACTAGATGTAAAATTTTTTTTAAAAAAAAAAAGGATAAAAAGATTACCATCATTATGCAAGCATAAGGATGTCGTCCTCGGGCATGATGACATTCATCAAAAATTATTAGCTTAATATCAGACAATTTGAAGAAGGTATGTCGCAAGTTATCAAGCAAAATTTGAGGTGTCATCACAAATACCTGGGAAACAAGTTCATCAGGGAAAAACCAAGAAGGCAACAATTTGTGAACGGGAAAGAACACGGTCATCAAATCAGTAAAAAAATGCAATATCCCAAAAAAAACTACAACATTTGCAGTGTGAGCTAATTGGAAATAATTTGGAACATAAAATACGCAATTATTTTGTATGTAGCATCCAATAGCATGGATGATATTCAGAACCCACATAAGACAATGATCACATAGTCGAGGTTTACTTGTCACTGAATATTATGACAGTAAAATAGAATGTCACACCAATGCAAATTGGGTTAGTTCTTTGGCAATTGTTGATTCGCTATCGGCTATTGCCTGTGTATCGGTGTTAATCTAATCATTGAAGAAGTAAAAAAAAAGAAAGAAAAAATGTTATCGCTTGACCTAGTATACAAGCTGAATATGAGTAGTAGATCCAGGATTTTGTGAATCTTGATGGATGAAGTTCTTTTTGTCCTTATTATAATAAAATAATTCAACCAGACAAGGCAAAGAACTTAGGATGATCAAGATTCCACAAAAGAGAAGCTAGCAAAAAAGTAAATTTTATTTCTTATATGTAATTGTCTAAATAATAAGTTGAAATACTTACTAAGGGGCTGGATAATGAAAATTTTCTTCTCTCGTTGGCAAGACAGACGGTATTAAAGATTACTTCTTCACAATCTTGAGGGGGAATGTAGTAAAAAAAATCCATTTTATAAATAGTAAAGTATTCTGGGAAAAAGGTAGAATCAATTGACCCCAAAATTGCATGTTCTTTCTAATGTCATTGAGTTGAGATCAATCCATCAGCCAGACATACATAATAACACGAAAGAATAAGAAACATAGGACAGCAAGACCACATAGCATCATAACAACAAAATGAAAGTGAACCTCAAACTCCTCCAGGCTCTCCTTCCATGTGTCTGCGTTCCACATATCGACACCCATCTCACCCCAGAATTTACCAACTTTAAGAGCAGTGTGCATCTCAATGACTTTGGATTGCTGCCGGAGCAAAAAAAAAAAAAAAGAAACTTGAAAACGAAACTAATATAACCAAACAAAAGAGAACAAAGATAGCCAGGGAAAGCGTACGAAGAGCACGTACTTGGGTGATCAAGACGACGGTCGGGACGAGGAAGACGGCAATGTGCCGCGAGGGCTTCCGAATCGCGAAAGCGTAGGAACGAAGTAACATGACGGCGATGAGCGTCTTCCCGGAACCCGTCTCCAGGAAGACGATCGTGTTCTCCTTCTTCGCCTTCTCCAACGCCTCCAACTGATAGCTGCGGTAATCAAAGGACCAGACGGATGACTCCACGACACAACAAAACAGAGGAAGATTGAGGAGGCAGGAGAAACGAGAACCTGCGGGCGAAAGTCTCGGGATCAGGCGGCGGGTCGGTGCCGCTCGTCTCTGCTACTTGTGCTGCTCCCCGATCGCTACAGCTCCCGGCTTCCATAGTCGATAGCAGAGCCGTCTCACACCCTCGCTAGCTCGAAGAAGTCGAGTCGAGCGAACGAACAATCGGCGGACTGACGTGCTTGTTCAATTATAATAGTGTCTCCTGTATCCGGCCAAGAGCGGATCATGAACCAGAATCTACTCCTCCCATTTCTCACCGTCAATAATTACTCTGGTAATCAATCTCGGCCGTCAATATATAGTTTTATTTTTAAAAGAATATGATCAATCTATTTAAAATATTAAAGTACAAAAAAATAGAGACTATTTTTTAAAAAAAAAAGTATATATTGAAATAATTTTTTACTGTAATTCATTTTAAAATTTACCTTTATAAATAAAAATATATTTTTCCTGACACCTTTTAGATTCATTCGAAGATGAATAATATAAAAAAAATCAAAAGGTACTTTAATTATGAGAATCTTTAAAAGGCGCTTTTTAATAAAATATATAAAAGAAGCACTATTATATTTTCTATAAAATATATCTTTATTTCAATATTATTAGAACATCTATGAAAATAATTACTATAATATGTAAAAAAAATAATTTAATTTAATTTTAAAATATATATAGAATATTTTATATAAAAAATTATTAATTCAGTGGAAAATATTTAAAATTGATTAAAATCATTTAAGCATAATCAAAATTATTATAATATTACTGTAATAGTTATTTAAGAGTTTAAATGAGTGATATGCAATCAATTATTGGTCCTTATAATATTGTTGCAGCCACTAATTTGTTTTTTTATATTTTAACAATAATATTATGATCATTTTCAACGTATTAAAATGATTTTAATTAAAGTTAAATATTTTTAATGAATTTAATAAAAAATTATTTATATTAAAAATATTCTATATATATTAATAAAGTTGATTGGCATATCGGGTACAACAGCACTAAAGACAGAGTAATTTTTAGATAAAAAAATACTATATTTACTAAATCGCTCACACAGATTTAGTATCTAATTTTCATAATACTTAAATATTTCGTAAATACCTCCCACTAGTACGAGGATTCTCTAGTCCATAATCTCTAATTTTCTCTTGATCTAAAATTAAAAAAATCGTTGGATTAGATTATTAATCTATGTATTAGTTCAATGGCCCTCCTGAACCAGGAGAGAACCACAAATTATAGACTAGAAGATCCGTGCTCCCCTCTAGCCTCTACATTCATCAACCAATTTTATCCAAAATTAACTATATTAAAAAATTAATTTTAATAACTAATAAATTAAATAGTAATAAAACATCTATTTCATATTAGTAACATCATTATAAACTAATTTCTCGAGTGAATAAAAAATTAATGTTTAATAAAGGATTGGTCTTGTATGATCGGATGGAAGTTTGACTCGCGCATGAGTTGGATTCATGTGGCAAAAGGTGAATTTGCTCGCCTTCAGCGCCCCCGTCAACCCGTCTCAGAGCCAACATGGAGCAGACTCGCACATGAGTTGGATTCATGTGGTAAAAGGTGAATTTGCTCGCCCCCAGCGCCCCCGCCAAACCGTCTCAGAGCCAACACAGAAGAGGTAAATCACGAGTGGCTACTAGCCATAAGTGCAAATGATTAAGATATGAGGGAGGTATATGCTCGGGCACGCTGAGATTCGACCTCTAGACCTCATGTGGCAAGCTCTCATATCTTAACCATCGCACCACCCCGAGGGGACCACATGATTTGGATTCATGGATGAATACTAACTTGAGTACGTGGAACCATTGATGAGTGTGAAAATATAATTAATTTTTTGATTAATTAATTGGTTGATTAAAAAATTAATCGTGATTGTGATATTAATTGATTGATTAATATTTATAATAAATTAAGTAAATAATTAATCAGACTAATCAATTAAAGATTTAAGTGAAAAGATATATTCATGTCTTTTTACCCATTGGAAGAAATTTTTCACCTCTTGAAAGTAACCCTTTATCTTTATAATGGAACCTCATTCCTTCGATTCAATATACTTAAAATTTAAGTTGTGAATTCTCCTTTTGAGTTCTCTTCTCTCTCCTTCCTTAAGAGTTTCAATGCTTTGAAAGTTCGATAGGGCTCGAAATTTGAAGTGCTCTTATTTCGAGACGTAAGTAGTTGTATATTGGGAGACGATTACCGATAAGCCATAAGCACATGAGAGAGGCAATATCGTCTTAAGGAAAGAAGGCTTAGCCTTCATCTCTACGAAAATATTCTATCCGTAGGGCGCGAAGGATGGCGCGAGAAATGAGTCGACGGGCTGAACACATCCGAGGGATGAGAAGCTACGGAAGAGTACACCAGCGGAATGAGAAGAACACATGCGACGGTTCGAGGGACAAGAAGCCGGGAGGAAGACTGTTAGAGGAGAAGGGTAGAAAAAGTGTTCGGATGAACCTTATTCCGGATGTCCGACATCACCTAAGCGACCAAAGCGAAAAATACAAAAGTCAATGTCAGGTTGACTTTTTTCACTGTCTAGGCACCTGCGCACGGATAAAATTTTATCCGTGTGCCTTTGAAGAACCGTTGTGGATAAGGATAAAATTCATCCCTGTGGGGGCGACCAGACAGGTCCGAGTGCCTGGGAACCGTCACGTCAACAGATCGATAAGATGACCAGAAGACTATAAATAAAGCCTTGATCCTCCTAGTTTTCGGCAACACACTTTCTGTAATCATTTTCTTAGTTCTGTTTGTAGGTATTTGAGTTGTCAATGTTGTAAGAGACTACTCCGCTTACGGATAAAGGAGATCTTTAGTGGAGTTTTATTTGTCTTGGATTAATAACCTCCGTGGTTACAAACTAAGTAATTTATGGTGCTTAATATTTTCATTTATGCAATTAGTTTTATTCATCTTTATTTAGTTAACTCAAAAGTGCGAAAAATGTTTTTGTTTTTATTTTCAGGACAATTTACCCTCTTGTGCCGGTCTCACAGGGCCTACAACATTAAGAATATTTCTATGAGTATATTTATTTTTAATCTAAAGTGATTTGGAATTTAAAAAATTCAAAAGTTTGATATTTTTTTTAAGGATTTCTGGAACCCATTGTTGATGTTGATTAGTAAGTATTAATATTCTACGTCGTACAATGAGTTCGTGATAAATTTTATCAAACTTGTATATACTGTTAATTAACGCTATCAAATTTATCTGAGGGCGTGAATACATTAAGAAGATTTTTAAAAATATATTAATTTTATTTGAAGTGATTTAGAATTATTTAGGTTTATAGTCAATTTTGAATGAAATTGACCGATAAACCTACACTATTTAAAAATTAAAAGTATATTTTTTAAATTAAGAAAGTTTTAGAAATTCATTAGCAACATTGGTTAGTAAATATATTATCCTAAGTTTTATATTAAATCTGTGACAAATAAGTTTAAACTTTAATGATGAAATTGAATTGAATTCTTTGATTTGGAATGAGTTAGTAAATAATAGAATTGAATTGAATTTTTTAATTTAGAATGAGTTAATAAATAACAACATTAAATTAAATTTTTATAATTTTACTATTTTACTCCTCTTCCATAAAACTTAATATTTTTATAAATTAAAAAGAAAAGTAAAGTCATTATTTTAACTGTTTAAGGGAATTAATTTTAATTTTCTTCACAATTCAGACCTAAAGAGATCTAAATTGGTTCGAAAGATTAGTAGGGAATTAAAAAAATTATACCAAATCATGAAATTGAATTATAATTTTTGAAAGAATTAAATTTTATAGATTTCCAAACGGGCTATAATACTCTCAATTTAAGTTATTAATGCGAGGGATAAATATATTAGGAAGGTTTAAAAAAAACATTAATTTAAAATTAAAATGATTCTTCAGTTGATTAGTTAATTTCATCCAAAATTGATAAACGGGAGAAAGAGGATGGGGTATTTTGGAAATATATTATAGGATCTGAATATTATGAAAGTTATGAAAGGCCCTTAAAAAAAACTTAAATTGCCAACGGGGTTAAGTAAAAAAAGCCGAAAAAGATTTGTTATTGGATTTGGAGGGTTCAGTTGACTCGGGGCGGCAGCAGGGCTGACTGGCCGTCCAGGGAATCCAGCTGCGGTCAGTCAGCGACGAATTGGGACGATTCCACTCCGTCGGACACTTTTCGCCTTTATTTTTCAGTTGTCTCCGTGTCATCTCGGCCGCCCTTCCTTCGTATGGTCCCTTCCCAGCGAGGCCCGTAGCTTGTGGAACTGACGACGCGGAGTGGGAGCATTTGCGGAAAGGGGCAAAAAAGCTGCGTTTTTGATTCCTTGACGACCAGGAGTGGGGGCAGGTTGGATCAGATTGCTGGAGCAAATTCGCCTACTACTTGGACTTGTCAGGCAGGAAGCTATGAGCGGAGCGTAAGAGAAGGAGAAGAGAGCGCAGAGGCTCCGGCGAAAGGCTAGGAAGATGGTAAAGGAGACCGATTACTATGATGCGCTTGGGGTCAGTCCGTCGGCCACGGAGGCCGAGATCAAGAAGGCTTATTACATGAAGGTATGCTCCGCCTCCTCCGGGATCTTAGGTTTTTTTTAGAAGACTAGGTGATTCTGCAATCATTTTTGCTGCTAGTTTCCTAAATCATCTCTAGAATTATATTGCGGCCTCCTCTTATAGTTGTCTGATCTGAGCCCCATAGATTGCACTTTTTGCAAGTGGCATTTCCCCTTTCTTTGAAACATTGCTCCTTTCTCAGCGACCAACTGTGATGTTTCTTCCCACTTCAGACACAAGACCTGTTATGACATCAGAACACTGCGCTTCTGAAGTTTGACGTTGTTTAAGTATTAAAATTGTCGATCGAGTATGCTTCTACCAACAACAGCACCATACATCTCGACGTAAACTGTCAAACTTGTTCAGACTACCAACACCGGTGTACTTACGAAAAAAAATTGCTTAGACTAGCTGAAGGTTTTCCTTTTGCTCGTTATTTAGCTATTGCTGGGTTCTTCCATAGCATGTGCTTCTTTGCTATGAAATGTTTGTTGTTTCATAGAAAGATCGAACAGTGTGTAATGACATTGAGAATTGAGAAATTAGAGCAAAATTTGAACTTTTAGATTGAAATTGGCTACTGATAGCAATACATGATTTGTGGTCCTATATTAAGGGTTTTGCACTGTGTCTACAGAGAAACTCAAACCAAACTAGAAGCTGAAAGTCTGAAATCATAGATGAACATAAACTTTCAAAGCTAAAGCTTTATCTATTGATGCAATTATTTAGGAAACTGTGCTTCCTGAAGTTATATATGTTTGGCATAGTTAAGATCAAGGTTCAAAACCTCAAGCCTGACAAATGAATTTAACTTAGCTTCAATGCGAGCACTTATTCTATCACCACTGACATTAGTGAGCTTCAAAGAAATTCTTGAACTCCAAAGATTATACAATAAGTCTAGGATGCTACAGGATAGTATTCCTATGAAAGCACTTCAGCTAGCTTACAAAAATATAGCAATTTCAAAGTCTTTGTTACAACTTTCCACTGTTTTTATCCACATTGCTTCCCAAAATGTCCACAATTATTTTAAATTAATTTTTGTATGTTCAACAACGGTATTGGGAGAGTTATCTGTAACATTTATATGTTAGTCAATCTCAAGGAAAATTTTGTGTGCATGGTCGAAGGTTAATGTCTTCTTGACACATGGTAATTTCTCAAATTTCACTGATTATATCTTTCCAGTCCTCGTGAATATGAATTCTCTATTTCGTTCCTAATTGTTATATGTTATCACTGTAGAAATATTTCTTAGAATCCATGTTATATGCTTAAGTCTAACATGACCCTTGTATTTGCAGGCAAGGCAGGTGCATCCTGATAAAAACCCAAATGATCCTCTTGCAGCTCAAAATTTTCAGGCAAGTGATATATTCTTGCCCAAAAGCTTATACAATTAGGCTTCTTTTGGTTGCTTTAACCAATATCTAACTTGAAGTTGGAGTTCACTAGTTTGTTTGGTAGTGTGCCTTCTGATAATTTGCCTTTTTTCTTTTACATCTGTTGGATCTAAACTTGTTCTTTCATTTACATCTCAATGTATCTGGATTGTGATTTCGTCTTTTTTTCTCTGCATCTTCTTCATCTATACTTGTTCTTCCATTTACATTTCAATTTATTCAAATAATTTTGACATAAATGTTGACTTTTGTCAATCATTTGTATATATTTTTTCTTGATGATTAAAGAAAAGTATTGTGTTGTATGCTTATGCATTTGGAGATTCTAAGTGGTGGTATGCCAGCCCCTGGTGAGTAGATATCTTGCGACTAGTATTACATTGATGGATTATCCAAACATTTTCTAAGAAATATCTCACATGAACACTGATTACACAACCCAACATCACAAATGAATATTATTACCATGATGCTCCGAATAATCTTACAAACCAAAATCGCCATGGCACATGTAATTGTTTTCCTCTCAAGGGTAATCACAATATCAACAAGAATAGATCCACATAGTTGAAAACAAAGAGTGATTCGGAACTGTTGTGTTTCTTAATGTAGGTATGCAAATCTTACCTTGATCATTAGGTCCTTATTTGGAGTTATTCTTCCCAGATGGAGAACCTTTCAAATTCATCATGATTGATGATGAAGATAACTGTCTCCTTGCACCAGTCTCTTCCTTCGCCACTAAAACCTCCCTATTCTCTCCCTCTCTAATTCTTGGCAACCCATGCATCTCTAATCCTCTCTCCAATGTGGTTATTGTGAGTAATTCACCTCAATACTATTTTAATTTTCTCTCCTAATTCAAGTCTCTAATTGCTTGTGGCGACATCAAACTTAGTTGGTACTCATGGTTTATTTGTTATTATGATTGTTAACCTGAATTATATGATTTCAGAGGGATTGAAGGTTGGCTTATTCGCCTTTCAAGTGTTTCTAATTCCCAGTGTTCTTCAGGCTTTGGGTGAGGCATACCAAGTGTTAAGTGATCCAACACAACGTAAAGCTTATGATGCTTATGGAAAATCAGGCATTTCCACGTAAGCTAAATTACTTTATAATAAATTTTAATGCATGATTGAGTACCAGATGTTATTAAAGATGAGAAATGGATTCATCATCCTATTTCAATAGTTAAAAAATGTTTTTTTAGTTCATTTAAAAATTAAGGGTCAAGCATGGACTGTTATTTTCAAAGTTATGCACTTTCAGGGATACAATTATCGACCCGGCAGCAATCTTTGCAATGCTATTCGGGAGTGAATTATTTGAGGATTACATTGGCCAGCTTGCCATGGCGTCAATGGCTTCACTTGATATTTTCACTGAAGGAGAACAGACTGATGCAAAAATGTTGCAAGAAAGAATGAGGGTATCTATCTGTTTTACCTATTTCTAACATTGTTCTCATGGACGCTATTTATTTCGTGTAAACCCAAAAGCATCAGCAAAGGATTCATGTGAGTTCTAGTTGACAGTTTTATTAAGAGAGGATGATTTGTTCGTTGGCAATTTATTTATTTCATGCCTTTAGTGAAGCGAATCATGTAGTGCTTTAGCATTTCGGACAAATTAGAAAGATATAAAGATTTGTGCTAAACAAAGGATATATTGTCTATCAGTCAGATTATTGCATGGTATGGGTCCATTAGATGCTACTATTTTGCTTATGGGCAGATGGAGAAGAAATGGATAATTTGGGTAATTTTGCATTTCTGTTCATATTGGTTTAGCTCTAGCAGCCTAAATTGGTGAACCAATAGGCAAATCTATCGTCACTTGTACTTTTACCTGTTATGCCAAAATAATTTAGCCCTAGTGTTTTAGTAGTTGATAATTTGATGACACCTAATATTGAGTCTTTCTACTGAACTAAAGATCTTTACAATAACAACAACCAAGTCTTATTCCACTAGGCTATATAGATCCTTTTACGCCATTAGATCCTTTTACGCCATTGAGCTCTATCTCCTACTATATCATCATCTATACTTAAATAAATTTTATCTTGATTTATTGTTGCTAACTAAGTCTTTTTTGGTATTCCTCTTCCTCGATTGATATGCGTATTTGTCATAGTTTCACATCGGCATTTATTGGTCATCTAAGTACATGCCCATACTATCTTAAACGTGTCTCTCGGAGTTTTCCTCAATAGATCTAACTCCGACTTTCTTTCTAATATTCTCATTTCTTATTCTGTCTATCCTCATATGTCCACACATCCATCTTAACATCCTCATCTCTGCAACTCTCATCTTTTGCTCATGTGCTCTAGTCATAGCCCAACATTCAGCTTCATATAACATGACAGGTTTAACTGCGGTTTTGTAGAACTTTCCTTTAAGTTTTAAAATACTTTACGATCACATAAACACATAACGCTTTCTATTTTAACCATCCTGCTTGTATTCTATGTAAGACATCTCTCTCAATCCCTCCATCGTTTTGTAAAAATGATCATAAATATTTAAAGCTCTCCGTTCCGAACAACTCGTCATCTTCTATCTTAACAATTGTCTATTACATATAATATTGCTAAACTTAAATTCTATATATTCTGTTTTTATTCTACTAACCCTAAAACCTTTTCCTTCTAGTGTTTTCCGCTAAGATTCTAGTTTAACATTTACTCCACGTGTTTCATCTACCAAAACAATATCATCTGCAAACAACATGCATCACAGTACTGGGTCTTGAATGTGTGTAGTGAGTTCATCTATAATTAGTGTAAAAAGATAGGAACTTAGAGCTGATTCTTGATGTAACCATATCTTTATTGGAAATACTTCAGTTATTCCGCATGAAGTCTTTACTCTGGTCATTATATCTACGTACATATCCTTAATTAGTTCAATATATATTACGCTAACATTCTCTTCTAGAATTCTCTTGGGACTCTATCATAAGTTTTTTCTAAGTTAATGAATACTATGTATAGATCTTGTTTTTGGTTCCGATATTTTTTATTTAGTTGTCTAAGAAGATGCATAGCTTCTATTGTCGACGTCCCAGGCATGAACCCAAATTGATTTCGGTCACCGTGGTCTCTTTCCTTAATCGTTTTTCTGTTATTTTTTTTTCAAAGTTTCATGATATGATTCATTAGTTTAATTCTCCTATAGTTTACACAATTTTGTATGTCTCCCTTGTTCTTATATAAGGGAACTAGGGTACTTATCTTCCATTGATCGGATATTTTTTTCGTTTACAATATCATGTTAAATAATTTTGTAAGTCATTTAATAGCTTATTTCCCTAGGCACTTCCATACCTCTATCGGAATATCATCTCGTCCAACGACTTTTCCATTGTGCATTCCATTTAAAACTTGTTCTACTTCTGAAGTTTGAATTCTACGATAAAAATTTAAATTTTTATACTCATTTGACCTACTTAAATTACCTAAGTTAAGTTGGCCACCTAAACTTTCATTAAAAAGTTGATAAAAATACTTTGTCCATCACTCTTTTATTTCTCTATGTTTACTAGTACCCTATTGCATTCATCTTTAATACATTTTATTTGGATAAGATCTCTTGTCTTTCATTCTCTTACTTTAGCTATTTTATAAATGTCTTTTTTCTCTTCTTTTGTATCCAATTTTTGATATAATCGTTCAAAAGTTGCATTCTTTGTTTCATTTGCTACTTTCTTAGCCGCTTTCTTGGCTATTGTATATTTTTTAAAGTTTTCTTTGTTCTTACAAATATATAATTCTTTATAAGCGGTTCGTTTTTCTTCACTTTCTCTTCTACTTTCTCATTCCACTACCAAGATTCCTTACTTTGTGGTGCATCTCCCTTTGACTCACCGAGTACATTCTTAGCTACTATTTTCAACTTTGATATCATCTTATCACATGTCGTATTAGAGTAACCGTGTATTTCACCTAATGCTCGTTCTCCTACCTTTTCCTTAAATATATTTTGCTTCTAATCCTTTAACTTCCACCACTTAATTCTAGGAGTCATATATATTTTCTTTCTATTGATACTATGTTTGAGACGTATATCCAACACTGCTAACCTATGTTGGGTAGTTAAACATTCTCCAGGGATAACTTTACAATCTTTATAAATCTTTCTATCCCTTTTCCTAATCATAACAAAGTCAATTTGTGATTTATTATTTCCACTTTTGAATGTGACTAAGTATTCTTATCTTTTCTTAAAAAAACATAATAGTCTATCATAAAATCTAATATAGCTTTTCCTTTTTCATTTCTTGTTCTAAACCCATACCACATGTACCCTCTCATATTCCTCAGTTTTCATTCCAACATGCCCATTTAGATCACTTTTTGTTAAAATCATTTCCTTTGGCGGAATGTTTTGTAATACTTCATCTAAGTCGCCCTAAAACCTTTATTTGATAGTTTAATCTAATCCTACTTGCGGTGCATATACGCTAATTATATTCATAGTTTCTTTCGCCACTATTATCTTAAGAGCTATAATTCTATCTCCTTTCCTAACTACTCCTACAACTTCATCCTTTAACGAACTATCTACAATAATACACACTCTATTTTTATTTTAATTTCCTGCGTGCCATAACTTAAAACCCGAGTTCTCTGTCATCTTTGCCTTCTCGCTTACCCATTTTGTTTCTTGTACACAAAATTCTAATTCTTCTCCTAATCATCGTATCTACTACCTCCATTGATTTACCAGTGAGGGTTCCTATGATCCATGTTCCAAATCTTAGACTATTAGTTTTCCTTATCC
>JBAMIE010174751.1:0-14356 GCA_037177295.1 Kaempferia parviflora | reverse complement strand
GGAGAGGAGAGGAAGAAGAGGTCGGCGTCGGGTGGAGGTGTCGCGCGTGAGGGAGGTTGTCGCGTGGAGAAGGAGAGGAGGCGGAGGATTAAGTGGGTTTAATTATTAAACCCTAAGTTCTCCTCTTATATCTTCCACTTAAACCTAGGTTTAATGGCTCCTATCACCTTTAACAAGGTTTAATCTCTTTATTTTCTAACAACCTTCTTTAGCCTAGCTGGTTAAGGCTTAAACTCTCCTCACATGTGCCCAAGGGTCAAAACCCCTCTAGCGCGATTTAACCTCCTATTTTCTTTTTGCCACTTCCGGTACTCCAAATATTCCCCAAAAATACTCTAAAAATCCAGAAAAATCATAGAATAATTATGAAGTTATTTCTGGAAATTTCGGGGCGTTACATAATATTCCCATAGCTAATCGGAAAGGAAAACGCTTGTGTACTGACCATCTAATTTATAAATATTTATCCTATGGTAAGCTATCAAAAAGGCATACAACCTTTATATCCAAAATTACTAACTTGTTTATACCAAGTAACATTCAGGAAGCACCCAATCATCCAAATCAGCGGTAATGGAAGAGATGAATGCTCTAAAGAAAACTGGAACATGAGAAATTGTAGATCCACCTAGTGATCATAAAACGGTCGGATGTAAGTGGGTGTTCAAGTAAAATTGAGAGCAGATAGAGAAGTAGAAAGATACAAAGCAAAACTTGTGGCCAAAGGGTTTACACAAACATATGGATTGGACTACCAAGAGACCTTCGCTCTAGTTGCAAAAATAAACTCCATTCGTGTATTATTATTTGTCATTGCCAATTGTAACCGTCAAGAACGCCTTTCTAAATTGAGTGTTAGAAGAGGTGTTTATGAACTTACCACCAGGATTTGAAGAGGTTCTCGGCCGCGGAAAAGTTTGCAAACTAAGAAAGTCTTTATATGGACTTAAACAATCTCCAAGAGCCTAGTTCAAACGTTTTACGAATGTTGTAAAAAGCTATAGATACTTTCAGAGCCAAGCTGGCCATATAATATTCTATAAACACTCTGATAAAGGTAAAATTTCCATCCTTATAGTTTATGTGGATGACATTATCTTAACAGGAGATTATATTGAAGAATTGACAAATTTGAACAGAAAGATGGCACGAGATTTTGAGATCAAAGACCTAGGACCACTAAAGTATTTTCTAGGGATGGAATTTGCAAGGTCTCGAGAAGGAATCTTTGTGAACCAAAGAAAATACATTTTAGATTTACTCAAAGAGAAGAGAGACGGGGCTTCTGGGATGCAAAGCTGCAGAAACTCCACTTGAAGCCAATCTAAAGCTTAATCCTACTAAATCTAAAGATGTGATTGAAAGAGAAAATTTTCAAAGGCTGGTAGGAAAATTAATCTACCTACCGCATACTCATCCACATAGCATTTACAGTAGGCATGGTAAGCCAATTTATGCAATCACCCGGACATGAACACTTCGATGCTGCACACAGAATATTAAGGCACGGATTGAAATTTCGGTGCCGAGCCGGGCGAAACGGGCGAAGCATCTCGTTCCGCCCGCCGACCGGCACCATCTCGGCACGCTCGCATCAACACCGGAGCAGGAAGGCATCGCCACGGGCGTCGCGGTCGCGGGCATCGCGACGCGAGCTTCCGGCTCGTCGCAGAAGCGTCCGGCGCCGCTGGATGCTTCCGGTGTCGCCGGAGGAGTCGTCGGAGGCCTCCGGTGCGGCCGCCGGCGGCGGCGTGCGAGCGGGTGTCGGGGGCGGTGTCTGGCGCGGGCATAGTCGCGAAGAAATCACTGTTAAAAATAATTTTAGATTTTAAATAATTATAACAATTCTCACTCAAATGCGGTATTTCAAAGGGGCTTTTCTAAACCCTAATTAAATTATCCCAATAAAATATAAAAATATATTTTAAATTAAAAATAATAATAAAATTTTATTAAATAATATTCTAAAATTGTTTTTAATATTTAAAATTTATTTAAAAATTCTAAAAAAATTTAAAAATTCAAAAAAAAATTATAAAATTTTAATAAATCAAATTTATATTCTGATATCTTTTAATTATTATATATATATTTTTTAATATTTTAATATTTAATTGATATTCTAATATTTATTTTCTATTTTAATTATATATAATTTAAATTAATAATTAATTAAATGAATAAGTAATTAATTTATATAATTATTATATATAAAATAACATTTTTTTATTAATTTATATAATTTTGATTATTTAATCCGGGTATTGGATAGTTATAAAGGTTATCTAAGTAAAATATTACCAGCACGAATGCTTCCACCTAATGCACACCACTCCTTTTAGTATTAATAACGTAACATATTTTGATGTCAATTTTAATTTGAATCATTGATAGATCAATTTTATTTACTAAAATTTATATCTAATTTTTTTAATTGTTTAATAATAAAAAACTTATATAAAATCAATATACAATTTATTTTTAAATTATACCCAATAAATATATTTATCTAATAATTACTATATATAAATAAAAAATACCGAAACTGTATCGGCACGGCACGATACGAAACCGAAACCGTATCGTTCCGGTCTGAGACCGAAACCTCGGCACGGGTCGAAATTTTAAACCTTGGTTGGATGTTCTGTTATTGTGACACTAATCTAGTAACTTGGTTTTCAGTCGTCCTAGCTTATAATTTGTATTTTATTTCCAAGGTTTGGGTTTTACTTGGAAGAAAGAGAGAATGAACAACATTAAGCAAATTGTCTTTTGACTGAGCAAACTAGTGGTTTTTATACCAATGATTAAACGAACCCATTATTTTGGTTTGTTGACCATGATGGTTAGTTACACAAAGTTGTGTTTTTCTCAACTATATGGGTGTGGATTTATTTTTTGATTGAGCTTTATGCGACACTATATCACTAATAATATTCAAATCCATTAATTTTTTTTTATTATGTTTAACTATTTATTGCCTTTGTTCTTTCTTTACGTCTTACACATTCTATTATAATAAATTCAATTATTTTAGCTATAAAATCTACTGGTCGCCTTGGAACATATACATACCATTTCAAACTATTTTTCCTCATTTGATCATCCATTGGAGCCCGATTTAGTCGCTATTAGCTCCCACAGGTATTTGCTCCAATACGTCTTTGGGTCAATTCCCAACGGGTGCCAAATGCCTTGCTTGTCTGACCTCCCTGTGCAAAAGGCCGCTGCGCTAGGGCAAATGCCCCTCGTAATTCATCCAATCTATATTCTATTAATGATAGCTTTATCACTATTGTCTTCTCGATGAATAATTTTATGCATGTCCATCTTAACTATTCTGTCAATCTTTTCTTATTTGAGAAACTATATGATGTAAATTTACTTTTAGTTCTACTTATCTTAATCCCTCTTGTTTCTAAAGTTGTTTTCAAATTACTCTCATCAATTAACAATTGTTTATAGATAATATACACAGAGAAAATTTATATTGAATACGACTGTTAATTTATTGTTATTAATGCAAAAAATAGACTTAAAGCTAACCCTTAAAGTTAATCTTTATAAAACCTATGGCTATCAGTAATCATTTTTCAGATGCTCAATATCTCGAACACTAGCAACAACATTAACATACTAATCTTTTATTATGATGAAGTAATTATTAGGTTTATTTTTTTTTTTCTAAAATCTACCAAAATGTTTGTCGAACTTTGTCATTTGTTTTTCCTAGGTTAATATATATCATAGGCAAATCTTTGCTTTCTTTGTATTTTTCCATTAATTATTTTATTATATGAATAATATCTATGGTTTATATTCCTCGTATGAAACCAAGTTGATTCTCAAAATTGTTTCTCACTTCTTATTCTCCTCCTAATCACTTTTGCCGGAAGTTTTTGTGATATTACTCACCAAATTGATTCATCTATAATTTGAACAACATTGTATATCATTTTGATTTTTTAAATGTTTTTTTTTTCCATTTTAAGCCATCTTAATTTTAAAAAATTTATTGAATAATTTAGTTAACTAAATTATACCTTTATCACCTAAACTCTTCCAAACCAATAATTGAATAAAATTATGTCTTTTTTATTTTATAAATGTAAAACCTTTTCCTCCATTTTGAAGTCATTTTCGTAATTCTCAATTATTATATAACTTAGTTGACTAAATTATACCTTCATCACCTAAACTCTTCCAAACTTCAATTATTTGCACACCATTGTATATCATTTTTATTTTATAAATGTAAAACCTTTTCTACATTTTTTTTTTTCTTAATTCGCAAAATTTATTGAACAACTTAGTTAACTATATTATACCTTCATCACCTAAACTCTTCTGAACTTCAATAAACCTACTTTGTTGTCTACTTTCATTTTCTTTAAACCTTCTTTAACACCATTTTATTAATATTACGAGCACGATCTATGATTCTAAATTTACCATAATTTTCTATCTGTGAAACTAAATTCTCTACAGAATTCTCTATTTGACAAAAGTATTTTTTTCTCCATATTTCCTTAGTTGCATTCTATCAACTCGAACTTTTGATTTCCATCTAGATCATTCTTTTCAGCAAACTAGTGAAATATATATGAAGTATCAGCAAAATGAAGTTTTTTAAAATCATTGTTTACTATATATATCAGGATTGCCCTCACCATTGTTTAAAAATCTAGGTCCTTGTTGTTTCTGGTGAGACTGGCTGTGGAAAAACTACACAATTACCCCAATTCATCTTGGAGCAAGAAATAGAACATTTTCGTGGAGCAGATTGCAGTATTATATGTACTCAGCCACGACGGATATCTGCCATATCTGTTGCAACACGCATTGCTTCTGAAAGGGATGAAAGTATCGGAGAAACTGTTGGTTACCAGATTCGTTTAGAAGCAAAATCTTCTAAGCAAACACGTCTACTGTTTTGTACAACAGGAGTCTTACTCCGGAGGCTGGTACTTCCTATCAATCATTAATGGATTTTTATCTTATATCTGGAATTTATTTTCATTTTAAGCTTCCAAGCATGTCTCACTTTAGAATTCAAATTGTCAAAAGCAGAACATTTATCAACATCATTTACATGGCTAACCCAAGATCGGATTGTACATATTCTTCTTAATTTACTTTATTTGACCAATGTCTCTATTGCAGAACATAAATATTACTACTTTCTATTTATCTACCTTTATGCCAGCATGTGGGAAATGTTGCTTTACAGACTGCATTAGTGCATTATACCTGCCATCATATAGGGAAAATTTTCATGCTTGCTTCTATTGGTGTTACATGTCAAAATCTGAAGGATGGAGACCAATGTAAATTTTGTTTTGCAGTTTTTGTATGGATTTGAATTTTACTAAAGTTCTGTGGCCAGTTTAGTTGATATGAAAAATGCTAATATCTGGAATGACAAATAGTATTTTTTAGTTTGAGGTGGAGTTAGAAAGCTTTCAGAGAACAAGTGCTTTAGGCAATTCACTCTTGTTTTTTCCATTTGAAATCTACTATGTTGCCTTGCATTTCTTAAATCATGACAAATTTGGGAGAGTTGAAGATCAGCAAGCACCTGATGAAGTTTTTGGAGATTAGTTTTTATTGTATGATAACAACTTTAAGAACGTAGAGCTGCTTCAAAATTCTTGTGAATCATGATAATCCTGGTGAAATCATAAAAATCTTTAAGAACATAGGATCATCAAAATTCTTCTGAATCATGGCAATCTTTCTAAAACCATCCCAAAGTAATAATTTAGCCACAACCATCAGAATCAATATTGGTATCAGGATTGGATGGTTAAAAGATCTGAGTATAGGTCGAATCAGTAGGTTTAGTGAAATCAGAATCGTTAAGAACGAATCGAAGAGAAATAAAATACTCAGAGATCAAGGGTTAAAATTGGAAGTCATGTAGGAATTTTGATCTTTAACCGAAACGATACAACAACAACAATAAGCAAGCCTTATCCTACTAGGTGGGGTTAACCATATGGATCATTTTACACCATTGAGCTCTATCTCCTACTATATCATCATCTATACTTAAATAAATTTTATCTTATTTTATTGTTGCTAATCAAGTATTTTTTGGTCTTCCTCTTCCTCTTCCTCGTTTGATATGCATGTTTGTCATAGTTTCACATCACCTAACTGGAGCATTTATTGGTCCCTTGTGGTATGTTAATGATTATCATTAATATCTCGGGATCTTTGTTTCTTTCTATTAATATTTCCGACAACTAGCTCTAGTACACTTTTTCCTCCGACTTTGCCGATCAGGAAGTAGGACTTTGCTAGTTGGGAAGCTAGGTCGAGGAGTCGGGAAGCTAGGTCGAGGAGTCAGGACTCTGCCGGTCGAGAAGCCAGACCTTACTGGTTAGGAAGCCAGGCCTTTGTTAGTCGAGGAGCCAGGATTTTGCCGGTCGAGAAGCCAAGCCTTTGTCAGTCGGGGAGCCAGGACTCTGTTGATCGGGAAGCCACGACTTTGCCGGTTGGGGGACCAAGGTTTGACCGGTCAGGAGAACATGACTCAACCGGTTTGGGAAAACACGCCAGTCGGGAAAACAAGGCTCGTCCGGTAGGAGTGGTCATCGGAGTGCTCGACCAGTCGAGAAAACACGCCAGTCGGAAAACAAGGCTCGTCCGGTCGGGAGTGGTGATCCGAGTGCTCAACCGGTCGAGAAAATAAGGCTTGTCCGGTCAGTGAGGTGTTTAAATTATGCAGGAATGAACCCTATCCCGCTTGGCAGAGTCCGCGCCTGTGACCTCCCTTTGACTGGTCTCTTGTCCTCCACGTAAGTAGATAACTTGATTCTCGAGGAGCCACGTGGAGGCTTTACCATTCCAACACATCACACATAACAATGGGAAATTACAGGCAAGGAACTGATGTCAGACCTGAGTGGCTGAGGATTCGGAGGTCTGTTTTGATTGAGATTAACAAAGAACTAGTACAGTCATTGTGTGTGATCATTGCATCTTGCTCTCTAATAAATTTTCACAAATTTTCCTTACATCCACTTTGTTGTATATTTGATGCACGATAGTTACAGAGAAAAAGATGCAACTCCTTCACACTTGCCCCTTTATTTACAAGGTGGCTAAGAAATGCAACTATATGATAAATTGAAAGGAATCACTTATCTAACTCTTTAGACTGGAAGAGAGGAACCCTAGCAGCAGTTTGGCTGCCTCACAGCCTTCTGGGATTGGCATACTGACCTATATTATCATCTCATATTTGATTATTATTTAATGACGATATAAATAACAGATGGTTGACTGACACAGCTCTGTTTTCCTTTGTGAAACAAGAGTCATTTCCTTGCTTGATGGAGTTTTTATTGTTGTCTCAAAACTTAAATCTTTACTATATTTGTAGACTAACGAACTCTACCAGTTGGCCTCTGTAGCTTTCTGCTTATTGTTGGCCTGGGTAAGTGGATGCTGACCTTTTTTACTTTCAAGAAACTTAGCAATGAAATATAGCTCAAAGTTTCCACTTACATTGTATATCTCATGATAAATGTTATTTCATCAGGTTAGTGATTATTTAGGTCTAAGTCTTGAGTTAGGGTCATTTGTTGCTGGTGTTATGATATCTACGACGGACTATGCTCATCATACCCTAGAACAGGTATGCTGGTTTCCTTATATTTGGCTCATTAAATTTGCATTAATTTTACATGTAATATTTATTGATTTATGCTTGAATCTGTGCGTGCAATTTTTTAAGTGCATTATATACCATATTAGCTCCTCTTTTTTGTACATATGATCCATCTATGTATTTAGATTGGGTTGGCTTTCCTTCATCCTGGTGCAAAGGTTTGTTGAAGCTGAGACACTGTAGAATTAGTAGATCCATCTGAATATAGCGCTTTAAAAACTCAAATATTTAAGCCAACCTGACTGATTTTGGTTGCAAAATTCAAATTCAGTTGAAGGCATCTTCGTCTCAACTCTATGTAATTTGCTTGAAGGGATTTCTTAATTTTCTTAGTCACTTGAATTTACACTCGGGATGGACTTTCATGTCATTTGTTATATGTTTTAGTAAACCATCATCATGTCTTGATGAGTCACAACGATTCTGTTTTTTTTCCCAACCATATATGGAAAGCACATTTTCTTTCAAAATGGCACACAAGTAAACTTGCCAATCTCTCTTTGAATCCCTCGTATTTAAGCTTTTAATTAGAACCCACTATTAGATTTTAATTTGTTGTGCAATTTGATGAAGCACAGCTATAAATAAAAATGAAACAAGATGATAATTTGGTCATTGGTAGCTTAGGTCCAGAATTGTTCTTTTTTTCCCAGTTGTCTTATGCTTTGAGCTTTCTAACTGTTATTCTTGGGTGTTTTAGGTGGAACCAATCCGGAATATATTTGCTGCACTTTTCCTTGCTTGCATTGGCATGCTCATACATGTTCAGTTCCTCTGGCACCATGTTGATATATTGTTAGCATCAGTTATTCTGGTTGTGATAGTTAAGACGGTTGTCGCAACTGTTGTAGTGAAAGCCTTTGGATACAGCATCAGGACAGCATTTCTCGTAAGTATCATTTCTGAATTTTTCATTATTTGTTAGAATTCTTTTCTTTTTGTGTTCTAATGGTATATTGCTATTTATTTGCAACCAAGGTAAGTTTGTCATTAGCTCAAATTGGGGAATTCGCATTTGTTCTGTTAAGTCGAGCTTCAAATCTTCATCTAATTGAGGTGAATTTCTGCACAAAAAAAATTCTCATGTTTGGATTAGGTTGAGTTGGATTTCAGATTTTTCCCTCTTCGATCTCTTATCTTTTATGTTTTTTTTCATATTAGATTATGATTTTGTTCTCATCCTTTGCAGGGGAAAATGTACCTATTACTTTTAGGAACAACAGCACTTAGCCTGGTGAGGTTTTTGTATTTCTATTTATTCAACTATTACCTTCTTTATTCTATTTTAATTGTTCCAAAGTTGAACTCATTCCTCCTGGAGCAGGTAACAACTCCCCTAATGTTCAAGCTAATTCCTGTTATAATCCACCTTGGTAATCTCATGCGATGGTTTCCATCAGAGGCTAGTATCCAGAATGAGGTAAACTTTTTTTTTCTCATCTTTTTCTATGATCCCATGAGCACTTTGATATGCATCGGGAATTTAGGTTATTTAGAGGTTTTTAGATTGTTTCATTTTTTTCTTAACAAAATAGTTTGGACCCAAACATACACTCTGCTCTCCTGACAATGCCTGAGCTCCCTTCTCCTGTGCTTCATGGAAAATTTGAGTTTGTCCCCTTACATGCATGCACGTAGTGGGAAGCTCAACTGTTAACCCAGTGTTTTGAAAATTAGACTAGGGATGGGACTTACAAGAGGACCTACTGGTTTCCAGTTTTTCTGATCGAATCGAATGCCTTTCGCTAAATAGAACTGCACTGATTCAGCCTCTGGTTCCTAGATTAATTGTTTGAGTCAGCCGATCTGGCTCATCTCCAAAGTTTGATCCTTTTTTGTTTTTATGCTATTTACAGGATAAAACTACCATCCATGAAGCTTATGACAGGTCGTTGTAGCATCAAAATTCTTAGATCCCCGTGCTCAGCTGCGCAGCTATGGCCGTGGTTTAGTGGTGAAATTGGCTGTGCCAACTAATGCAGCAGAATACCTAAACAAATCTGGGCGGTACACTTTATAACTTAGAATCCCTAAACAAATCTGGGCGGTACACTTTATAACTTAGAGTTAGGCTTCACATATTCTTGTGTGTATATATATATATACATCTTAGTGAATGGTGAAGATGAACCAGGTGAAATGGTCGTATTTAGCTAGAAAGGAAAAAAATTGAAAATTCCCTTCAATTTGGGGCAACCTTTATGATCATTGGCTGTATGTGACATTGTTATCTCACCTTTTCTTTTATGTTGGTTTTTTTTGTTGCTATTGTTTCCTTCTTTTGGTCTTCTATAGAAAGCTGATGGCTAAATATTACCACTTGGAAACGGTGCACCACCTCATAAAACTGTAGAAACAATGAACTAGGTGATAAAACTTGGATGAACTGCCACGATCCGATGAAGAATGCCTTAGTTACATCACATTTTTCCTGTGGGAATTTTAAGGTTTACTAGATATGTGGTGCAGTAAGTTTGTGTGTGTGTGTGTGTGTGTTCTTCCTGTGTTCTTCCTGTTGTAAATAGAAGTTGTATACTTTGTCCAACTTAGCAATGAAATGTGAGTAAATTGTTCGGTTCAATCTTTTGTTTTCAAAAGAAAAAGAAAATGTAGGTACGTTAATTGTATATCTGAAGGTGCACAGGTTAGCAGATAATAATGCACTGCTTTTATGAACGTGTTTATATATGCAAGTATGATAACTAATCGAAAATGATGAATACTACCTCCCTCAACTGAATTAGATAAAGAGATAAAGTAATATATTGGTACCTAATGTCCAAATAGCATAAACATAAATTCATAAATACAAAAATGGACGCTCCCATTCGAGGCAAACAAGGCCAATATGCAAATACTCATTTAGATCTGAGTGATGTGGTTTAGGGTTTTAGACGACGTCTCCTTTCAATCTTCATGTTTTTTTCTTTAAACTCAATTTTTAATCAGTTTTGTGCATCACTCAGATCAAGGCTATACCCCTAGTCCTCAAGACCTCAACTTGATGCATTTTTTTAAATATTCTAAATGTCTAAGTTTTGTCTAATTAATATTGAAGATAGACCGGTCGGTTGACTTCTAAAATATTCGTTAATATATTCTGATTTTACTATATGTTCTTTTAAATGCTAAACGGTTATAAATTTACTAAAAAAACCCATAAGAACTTGCATTAGATGCAACCCTGACGGTCATTCAAAGAAAAATCACTTTGTAATCTTCAAGATGTGGTAGCTATACACAACAACCCAAGATATACATTGAAAAATTCAATCCTTAATATATCAGCCTTCGGTGTTAAATTTCAAACAAATGGTTATCTAATTTCATTTTCTTGGTTAGTATTCCAAGTGAAGACCATAACATGAAAAAGAGAGCTTCTTGTTTACTTTTTTGCTTGTATTCTAAGCCATCCAGTTCCCGTAGACTTTGACATTTTATCGTTGAATATGTAATTGAAATGCTGGCAAAAATTTAATACTGCTCATACATGCTTATGTACGATAGATTAAATAATCATCTAAAATAACACAAACAAAGTAGACTTTCATTGTAAATACGAACAGTTGAATAACTCCTTCAAAGTTGGAGGTATTCCCATTTAATTTTCGCACCTTGATTATTTAATGGATGATTAAGATTTATGCCCACTTTTTAATACCAAATGCTCAATTTAATAAAGGTTTGACATCCACCTCCAACCAATCATTGACATAATCAAACAAGTTGGAAGTAGATTGTGGCGGGGAGATTTAGTTCCGTGGGAGATAAAAGTCAAAACTATACATGGATGAGGAGAAAGGCAGCTCAACAATCTAATCAAATGTATTTTCATTTATTCGAATCTTTTGTAGATTAATATAATTCACATTGGAACTTGCTTGAAGCTCCATCCATAATTCAATTACAAAAATCGAAAAGCATCTTCGGCCACTGACTTTGACTTTAAGCTGTATCTTATGTGTATATCTACCTCAGCCACTATCTCTATCATGATTTTTCATTTTACTACTTCCCCTTCATGTTTTGTGAATCTTTACCCGTTGACTTATTGCAAGAATGCATATCGCCGCCGAAAAGAATTCTATAAACTTATGAGGGTTAAATTGCAACTTACACCGTGAAACATCCATATGTATACAAACCCCGTCGAATTGCATAGAAAAGAAAGATAAGCTCGCCATGGAAGAAGAAGCGGCGGCGGCGGCGGAAACAGGGGTTCCTGTCCATTTCCTCTGCCCTATCTCCATGGAGCTCATGCGCGACCCTGTCACAGTGGCCACCGGCGTCAGCTACGAGCGGAGGAACATCGAGAAGTGGCTCTTCGCTTACAACAAGTCCACCTGCCCTGCCACCATGCAACGCCTCACCTCCTTCAATCTCACCCCCAACCACACCCTCGGCCGCCTCATCTCCTCCTTCGTCGCCTCCTCCCCTTCTCCTCCTCCTCCTCCATCTGATGTCCGAAAAGTCGACGAAGTCAACTCCCTGCTCTGCAGCATCCGCACCGGCCCCTTCAAGGCCACACGGCTCAGAAAACTCCGCTCTGTTCTTTCCGGCGATGCAAGTATTCTCGACGATGAGAATGTGTCGTCGAAGGTGCTCGAGTGCGTTGTCGCGGAGATCGTGAACACTGCCGGCTTCGCAGACTTCGGCGCCTGCGAGGAGGCTCTCGGCGTTCTCGCGCTGCTTCCCCTGTCGGGCCGAGCCGCCTTCGACGTTCTAGTGAAGCCGGAGCACTTGAGGCCCATCTTGGCCGTCCTTCAAAGCGGCAGCGCCGACGCCCGCGTCGACGCTATGTCCATCTTGGTCAAAATTTCGAAATTGAACAGGGACCTGCAGTGGATCCCCGTCGACCAGGAAGTCGATCTGTTCACGGCGCTGCTGGAGCTGCTCTCCGACGAGATCTCCGTCTCGACCAAGCTGAGCTCCCGCGCTCTGGATTTGCTGCTGGAACTGGCGGCGTGCTCGCGCCGGAGTCGCTCGCGCGCCGTCGAGGCCGGCGCGGTGCGCGTGCTGGTGGAGCTGCTGCCGGAGGCCAGGCGGAGCAGCTGCGAGCGGGCGCTGCTTCTGCTGAAGCGTCTGTGCGAGCTGCCGGAGGGTCGGGCGGCGTTCGTGGAGCACGGGCTGGGCGTGGCGGCTGTGGCGAAGAAGTTGCTGCGCGTGTCGGAGACGGCGACCAGACTGGGGGTGACGGTGCTGTGGCTGGTGAGCAGATTCTCGGCGGTGGAGAAGACGGCGGAGGAGATGGTGGCCGTCGGGGCGGTGGGCAAACTGGTGGCAGTGTTGCACGTCGACGGCCGGCCGTCCAACAAAGAAAAGGTGATGGCCATGATCAAGTTGCATGGCAATTTCTGGAGGCAGTTCCCCTGTTGTCCTAATGAGCTGACAAACTCGATGCGATTGAATCATTGATCGTCGTGTACAAAACCTTCAAACCTATCGACGAAATAAGAATCGAGAATCTAGAAATTTACTGTAAAATTTTTCAGTTTTTTTTTTTTTTTTTTGATTGGAGAGCTACAGATTTTCCCTTTAATTTGTTCCTGAAAATATAACTAAAAAGTTTTGATGTCCGATCCCTGAATAACATTCTCAGATATACAAGTAAACCATATATCAAATGTGATCGAGAGAGGATAGAAAAAATAGAATAACTAAGTTTATCCTGTCTTAATCCGGGAGGATGACGCTGGTAGTACAGTGCTGAGGTGGATTGCTGGTAGACCAAGCATTGACCGGCTGAACACGTGGTACTTCGTCCTCCCGGTACCTGCACACACTGGCACAAAAAAATGTTACAGATCGGGTCAGGGAAGAGGTCCCCGGCTCTAGTACTCTGACACTCAAGTCAGGGGTGGCTTCGAAGAGAGTGAAAGTTGTAGATGAATAATGATGACTATAGTGCGCGTACTTACGTCGGAGACCAAAGACCCCTATTTATAACTGGGGTTCATTCCTGGCACGCATATCGATGCGCTACCTGCCAAGGGCAAACCGCCTCTAACACTGACACCTTATCTTAACTGGACGGGTCATCGTTGTACAGTTGTTAGTGAAGGCGTGCAGTTCCTGTACGTGTGTCAGGGATGGAAGCTTCGCTTGTACCCTCTGTACAATGTCGCTTGTACCCTCCGTACAGCGTGCCAAGTCATATTTCTTCAGGTTAACTTCTTGAAAATTATGCTTGAGTCGTTCGAATGCCCAGTCATATTTCTTCAAGCGCTCATTTTTGACCTCAAAACTGTCATCTATTTGCTGGGCCACCAACTGAGAGTCGGAATAAACCATTACTCGAACCGCTCCCACTCGCATGGTCGCCTACAATCTGCACAAAAGGGCTTCATATTCGACTTCATTATTGGATGTTGGGAAACTTAGCCGTATTGCCAGTTGTATGATCTCGCCCAGTGGTGAAATTAGTAAGACACCGGCTCCACTCCCTGCTCTGCATGATGAACCATCCACGTAGATCTTCCACTCTTCATCTTCGTCAAATTCCGGTTTTGACATTTTAGGAAATCCGCTAAAGCCTGTGCTTTAATTGTTGTACAGGGGAGGTATTGAATATCATACTCCTCAAGCACGATAGTCCACTTCATAAGTCACCCGGACACTTCTGGGTTAATGAGCACTCACCCCAGCTGACTATTAGTTTGCACTGTAATAGGATGTGCT
>JBAMIE010174745.1:0-14360 GCA_037177295.1 Kaempferia parviflora | reverse complement strand
CAAGCTTGTCCGGTCAACATGGTCAACTTGACCTGGGGATAATTGCACCAACATAAGTATTTTAAATGTAAATGAACATAAATAAGTACTGATATTGGATGTAAAGTAATATTTTATTTAAAAATTATAATGAAAAAAATAATAAATTAACCTAAAACTTGATTTACATGTGTTTCTTAATCCGTGGGTCAACCCAAGCCCGTCGCGGGCCGACCTGTGAAGGTCGCGGGCCTAGGAGGGTCGACCTACGGTAGGTTTGGGTTGATAAAATTTCAATCCAACCCGCTTAAATTGTTTGGCGGGGCGGGCCAACCCGACGGGTCCAATCCAAATTCACGGCTCTAGGGGAGGCAAGCTCGAACGCGCTGAGTTTCAACCTCTTGATTTCATGTGGCAACTTCCTATGCCTTAACCATAGCACCGTCCCGAGGGGACAAATTACATGAATGATCTCCCATTTAAATGCATCAAAATTGACAGATAGGATTCTCTGTCCTACTTTTTCTGTGCCCCTGTGTTCCATTTACTGATCGGACAGATAATATCAGATCTTAAGAATGTATGATCTGATATGATTCATCCGATCAATAAATGAGATATAGAAACACAATGAAATGAAAGTATGAAACAGAGGCTTCCATCTGTAAAATTGAAGTAAGCACTTGATAGAGACGGATATATTTTAATAATAAAAATAAAAAATAATTAAAAGGACCCAAATTTAAAACAATTAGGCATCAGGATTATTGGGCGGGATTAATGTGGGCCACGAACGTACCGGTCACCCATCTGACGTAACAAAATTGGTAGAGCGAAACGACCACCCGTTATTTTTGCATGGTTTCATATGCGCGAGAGAGCGCCAAATCAAGTGGCGTCTTGCCGTCTTCTCGTTCCCTTCTCGCCCCACGGCTCGTTTTCCCTTCGCGTCGCCCCCCTTTCTTCCATTCTTCCCGTTTCCTCTCTCTCATTTCGCATCTTTGCCTCGCGAATCGGCGTCGACGCGCCAGTTTCTCTCGCCTCTCGCATCTTGATGAGTGTTTAGGGTTGTTGTTCTGGTGGCGATCGAGACCTAAGCGCGCTCTCCTTGGAGAAGAAAAGGTTTGTCCTGAGCGAGCATTGCCTGATCGGTCCTTGTTTGGGGGCTTATCTAGTCATCAATTGTTCTAATTCCTCGGTTGATACGGATGTTTTGTTGGATAAGATAGCGTCTAATTCTAGCGCCGGTTAGTAACCAGAACAGGTGTTGCTTTTTTTTTCGAAAAAAAAATCTACTGCTTGAAACTTTGAAAAATTTTATTTTATTTTATTTTATTTTTGGCTAAAAATATGATTTTGTTGTTATGATTGGTGATCTAGTTATGCCAAAAGTGTAGTTTGAGTTGTTGGACCTTTTTTCTTTTATATGCTTTCAAATGTAATAGGATAGGCCAAAGGAATCAATTTTCAATTTGGTGTCGTATATTTATGCTCACATGATTAAGCTCCTATCCCATTAGACAAATCTGTAGCCCATGAAACCACTCTAGTTTGAAGGAAGATGTTGAATTATTTTATTCCCGTGCTCGCTGACAATTATTTTCCATCAAAATTATGTTGACAAGATAATTGGTTGACAAGATCAATGTCTTTTTACAGGATGATATAGGTTTATCTAGAAGCTACTACGTTGTTGGGCAATTCTTTGATGCTGTCATGATCACAAGGCAGAGATGAATCTCTCTGCCCTCCTGACATCTGCAGGCATAAACATTGGTCTCTGTACACTTTACTTGTCACTATATTCAATCTTGAGAAACCAACCTAGTTTTCTATATGTGTACTTTGGCCGGCGGCTCACACGGCGAAATAATAATTATCTGGATGCTTTCAATTTGGAAAGATTTGTGCCATCTCCTAGCTGGATAGTGAAAGCTTGGGGACTAACAGAAGAAGAAATCCTCTCTGTTGGTGGCCTGGATGCTGTGGTATTCCTTAGAATTTTTGTTTTCAGGTGATTCTAACTACACTTCCTAATTTTTTCGGTGATTATCCCAAATTATTATTTTACATCAAGGATTGAAATATTGAGATGGGTTTCAGTCCTTGGTCGACTCAAGACATGCTGTTGGCGCCAAGTATTGGTGGTGTCGGAGGTGTGCCTAATGAGAAGATGGGGACTGAGTGGAGGAAGAATATTAGTTGAATGAAGAGAAAGAGGAGGGATAGGAGGATGAGAAAGCTTATTTGTAGTGGAGAAACATAGTTCTTGGAAACGTGAGTCATGACACAAGCCGATACTAGAGGAGGAGAAAACTAGGGTTTCAACATGGAGGAGGGTTGGGTGTGGAGATTCTTGAATCGCGACTTCTAGCGTAGAGTATGAGCCAACGCAAAATGATTGTGATGCAAAGGAGAAGTTTCTTGCGAGTTGTCATCATTTGTTGTATTGAGGATCTCATGAACCAATTGGCGGACAAAACAAGAAGTTTCTCTTGTGCTAACCAGCATAACATGAGATTTCGAACATTGCTTTACATAGTAGATACCCGTATGTTTTGGGGTTTTTTTTGTTGAATGTGGAATGAAAAATCTTATTTATGTTAGGTTACTTTTCTCCTAAAATGAGTTAGCAATCATATGCTTCTTAGGGACCAAGTCCATCCAAGATGAATGCCTTCTTGATTCAAATATGATTCTTATCTAAACCTCATAAAAATATACCATAAAGAACCTCCTAGTTCAACATTGATATTTAGTCCAGTACCATGTTGATGCAGAACTAACAAATTGTGCTGCTCAAAACTCAACTCTCGAACGAGAAGGAATAATAATATTATCAAAATGAAATCCTTTTTATAGACTCAATTAAACCAAGCCGTCTAAGAAATGCATTTTATCCCTAAAATTTTAACTAACTGTTGAAGGGTCTAATTATCTCTAAAACTATAAGAAAACTTTTAGCAACTCTTAGAAATTTCAATATACACTTTAAAATTCAAAATGAAATCTCTAACTTGTTCCTAATTTTGAAGTGTGTCACATGTATTGCCAAGATTGTGTTATATTGCAAAAGGAAGATGTGAATGTATAAGAGTATTATCCATAAAAGTTGATAGCTTTGTCAGGAATGGTACTTAGCGAAACATGAACTTGTTGTGAAGTTTGCCTATGAGAACAATCCAATCCAAAATTTTTATCATAGGTGGAACTGGAAAGGTCCAAAATGCTTGTTCCGTGAGAGATGAACTCCCTCATGGACAATGCATCAGTAACTAACTTGGGAAAGCCCAAAACTTACTTTTTCTGGGGGTAGGTAGGTGGGTGGATGGGTGGGTATAAATTATCAATACAGCCCCTGTTCAGATTTTTTAATACCCTGAATCAATCCGATCAGATTTTTCCTAAAACCCAATTTTGACCTAGTTGTGCATCAGGATATGAGCTTGACACCTCGTCATCGTAGATCTAATACTAAGATTCTATAAATTCTAAATCCGATAACTTCGCTATACATAATTTTTTATTAAGTGTAATAAGTTTCACAAATTGGTCCTAAGAAAATTGAAACATCAATAAATATTGAGCCTCATGGATACAAGAAATACAGATAACTTATTTTAGTTTATGCTCTCTAGCATCTTTTTCTTATGACTTGCCAACTACTTGAGTATGGCTTTTTTAAGCTCTTTATATATATCAGGTGAGTGTATGCCACTTGTTTTGTTTTGGATAAAAACATACAAATTTGAAATCAAATGCATATAACTTAAAATTTTGTCAAGTAGTTCATCAGATATGAATTTCAATGTATATACGAGTATTAGATACATCATAGTTCTTAATGTTGATTGCCCCTTGAAGTTAATTCCTCTGTTATTGCTTCAATCCATGAACATGATTAAGTATGTCAGAGTTCATAAATCTTTCTGTATTCAAAAAGTTTCTTCACTAGATGTTTTTTAATAACACCATAAGTTTATCTTGCAAACATGATAATGATTTCTTTTCTTTTATTTTATTTTTCTTATCATGATACCACCAACATATAATGCTATCCATGTATTGTGCTATGAAGAGTATCATATCTCTTTTTCACCAATCAGAAATTTATTCTTTTTGTCATTTGTATACTGAAATCCTGAAGTTAAGTTGCACTTCCTGTTCTCTCTCTCTCTCTATTACTCCACAGCTTGCGTATCTTCTCCATTGCTGCTTTTGTTTGTGTCTTTGGAGTGCTTCCCGTTAATTATTTTGGCCAAGATACGCAGCACACCCGAATATCTGCAGAATCATTAGAAGTATTTACAATTGCAAATGTCAAAGAAGGATCCCGCTGGTAAGCACTGCTAGTATTTTAACCCTTCGCACATCTTTTATTGTCCTTTAGACATGCCCAATGATCTTTGGTATTACTGAACGCATACTCCTTTTTTCAATAATGCTAAAACATTGTTTTTTTAAATTGGTCTTAAATACCATCTCTAGAATATAAAATGCACAGTGTTTTTCTCACATGAATCACATTGCTTACAATTTGTCAATACTTCAGCCTGAGGTTATGGATGCAAATAATTAGCTTTTGAATGATGAGAAAAAAAACCTTATCTGTCAATGTTGGCACAAAAAATACATGCTTTCAAAATTTGTCCATGGTATATCAATGGAAGTGGAAGTAACATACAATAAGCAAACTAAATGATTTAAAGATTCAAAAAATATTTATTAGCTCAAAAAAAATTACTCCAATAGAAGACATTAATGTTTCTGTGGTTTCAGCACATGTCATAAGATAAATTTATACCATAGAAAATTCTTTAATGGCATTCAAATTTCTCCTCTTGATAATGTGAATTCATCGAATTGGTGATTTTTATGGAATTAGAGGGGCTCCTGGAAAATTTTATGTAAAAAAATAAAGGGTAATTGATTGATTTTTTTATATTGATTATCACTGTGATGCGTTTAGCCCTTTGATAGGAAAGTAAGAGGCAAATAATTCTAACCCCTTTATTAAAATAATTGCCTTTATTTAGCTAAATGATAGGAAGTAAGAGGCAAAGAATGCATACCATATTTGTTTGTTTTTACCTGTTGTCGCTTGTGATCGGTGAATATTATCTTACTACTCCTTAGTCAATTCTTACTTGTCTGTAAGTATAGTTCAACTAACTATTCACAAAAATGAATTAATTTACTAGGTGAAATTGAAAGTTTGAGATAAAATTGTCTGCTTTTACATCATTTATTGTTCAACTTTAACCAAGGTTTTTGCATCTTGAAATTTTGCAGGCTTTGGGTCCACTGTGCCGCTTTATATGTTATAACCTGTTCAGCTTGTAGTCTTCTTTACTTCGTAAGAATCTTTTGTGAGTGATGTTTTCTCATATTAAGTTATTGCAACCTAGTTGTTGACTTACTTTTTGCTGTCATTTTTAGGAGTATAAAAGTATTTCAAAAATGAAGCTAGATTATATCATTGGATCACCTCCAAAGCCTAGTCATTTTACAGTCCTTGTCCGTGGTATTCCAAAGTCAATAGGGGAACCTTTGGGTGATACTATTAGAAACTTCTTCCTACACTATCATGGATCAAGTTACTTAGGACATCAAATAATTTGTCGAAGGGGAAAACTGCAGAATTTTTTTGTAAGTATATTTACTCTTTATTCACTAGTTTTTTCAGATGCTTTTAATGTTCAGTTGAGATGTTATACTTGGTTACATGTACATTGGCATGTGGCTTGAATGTAACGGATTCATAATGAATGTACTCTGTAGCTTTGTTTTCCTTTTTTCTGTACCATTGTATTGAAAATCTTTATTCCTTGTACAATGATATAGTATTTTTGGAATGTTTATGGTTTTTTTTCATTTACCTATTTGGTCATTATTGAACATTTTCAGCTCAGGAATGATGAGCATGTGACTATAATTCTGATTCGTGGAACATTTTCCTCTCTGGAATGTGTAGAATAATGGTCTCTTGTATTGATCAAATTTATTTTATGCATTTATGATATCGCTAAATCTGAATGGCTACGTTTCATCACTCAGTACTAAACAGTAATGTTTTTTGGTTCGCTTCGTTCTGCCTTTTTTTTTTGAATTTTTATTCCCTGCTATCTAGATCCACTCAGCTATATTTCATCACTAATCTGATTGGTTTAACTAATCAGAGTATGCTTTTCGATATACTCATGTTTCATGGTATACTATTTTGTTCCAACTCGGTTGTCTAGTTTCAGCATCAGTATTTGATGATACTCTTCTGGGCCAACTTTTGCTTACTCTCATCATCAATGGGGTAATGCTAGACTGTTAGTTTGGCAAACTGTTATCTAAGTCTGAAATAGTACCCGCTACTGACCCAGCTACAGGTAAACTGAAAATGCCCTCTCCAGAACTCGACCATGAACTCATGTGAGGCAGATCCAATATGATAGAAGGTTACAGAAATGCTTTGTATAGTTTAGGGCTATCCTTTTGACACATGCAGGGGTAAATACATACATTAAGCTCAAATGATATCATGCATCAAACAGCATTGACCGGTAAAAGTGCAAATCTGATGGTTATTTGCAGGAGAGATTCAAGGGTTCTCCCTCTGTGGATAATTTTATTTGCGAGTTATGTTGATTACGGACTCTTGCTGCAGTGGTAGAGTAGTTCAAAAGAAGATGGATCTCTTTGGAGCATCATTTGGAGTTTTAAATGAAGAGCTGGAGTAGTAATGCAATTCCATTACATGTTACCCAGCATGGACCAAAACGTCAGTAACTCTATTTTGGGTTTTGTATTTATTACGAGTTGCGATAACCTATTTCACCTCAAGAAGTATTGCAAAACATTGACGATGCCTTTGGGTGATGCCTTGCGACCATAGAGCTTATAGAGAGTAAGGTTTGTCCTTTTGGTAGAGATTTTGGTGGTTTGGGAGTACTTGAGGTGAGGTTTAGCTAATTTTTTCCATCACCGTTGAGAGAGGAATTTAGGGAGGATTGAGAACTTATATTTTTACATGATTTAAGATTAGTGTTTTGGTTAGTTTTCTCAGCAATCATGCACTCACATTATCTTTTGGTTTTGGATTCTCTTCTAGTCTTCTTCCACTTCCCTTCTCCAGATTGTTGCTGATTATCATCACCTCATTCAATCAGTTAAGTTCTGTGCAGTCACCTAAACCTGAACCATAACTGGTATTTTAGATCTTGAATCTGTAGCCTTTAGAGAAGATGCACAATTCACAAGCTTTACCGTGACATGGGCATATTGGTGATTGAACTTCAACATATTCAGTCCAAATTTGAATTATATACAGAACACTAGAGGGTGATCATGATATGATAGTGTACCAGAAAACTGAAGTAAGAAGCATATGTTTGAAAGTGTACCAGAAAACTGAAATAAGAAGCATATGTTTGCCAGCTCCAATTTATCATCATGTTAGTTAGGGGTTTGCCACCAGGCTCTGCCGCTCTGGTATATATATCATAAACTTGGTGGTCTATCTTATGATAAGTACAAATTTATTCCTTTTTCGTTGACATTTCAGCATGGGCACTTATATTAGACTTCCGTGTTATTTATTGAATTGGTTTCCTAACACTCTGACATATGGTAGCAAAAGGTGGAATCCGCCACCCTAGCGTCCCTGCGACACGACCATTTAAATCGGGAAGCTGTAGTTGGTCATGCGGGGAGGGCTTTTTTCCTCGGCTTTGCCGAGATTCGAACCCTTGTCCTATGGTAGCAATTCTGCCCCGCACGAGCCAACTCAACCCTACCCGGGGCTCCTAACATTCTAACATAGAACATATATGTAAGGGTTATATCAATAAAAAAGAAAGAAAAATCTATTTCTGTCAAGAAGATCTATCTTTCACAATATTTATTGTAAAACAATTATTGATTGACATAAACCGGACTCAACTATGTTTGCACTAATTTAACTATGAGATAAAGTAAACCATCCGAAGTAAGAAAAAAACAGAATTGATGAAAGACCAAGGAAGTAGAAAACAGATATAATGTTTCTAAAATTGTTGAAGTTCTGTGATTAGTTATCAAGGTACAAAACTTTCTATAGAAGATCTCAATCTGCTTCGGCAAAGGAATTCATGCTAAACTCAGACTTGATCATCTTAGTTAATTCATGATTGGCATTACGATGTACCTTTTTTTTTTTTTATCCATTTTCAATTGGTTAATGACCTAGTCAAACTTTTTTTTTTCTCTTGTATAGAAACTCGTCTATTATGAGTAGTTAAAGCAGCGAGTTTAAAGCAAACATTTTTATTCCATGAAATCTCTGTTGCAGTCTAATGCGAAGATGGTTTACAAAAAGTTGTTCTGCTTGGAAGTCAGTGCTCTGGATAATACTTGCAGATCTGGCCTCTGTAGATGTGGTCTTTGTGGAGGGGTGTCCAATTCTTTTCGCTTTTACCCTGATAATTTTTACGAAAGGAGGACTGACTTGCACTGCATAGATATAAGTAGCCACCAAAAGGTAATTCTCCAATAATATTTTCTCTCAATGTTCATGTAAATTTAACTTCACTTCTTGAGATACTAGGCTTTAGTCTCTGCCAAATCAACTTGAATAGTACAGTCTATATCATTTTGGTTGATTGTGATCCCAATACATATAAGAAGAATAGCATGCTATCTATACTGAAGTTGGGTTAACTATTGGTTTTTCATCAGGAATGCTCATCTGCGTTTGTCTTTTTCAAGACTCGTTATGCAGCAATTGTTGCTTCAAAGGTTCTGCAGACTTCAAATCCCATGTTATGGGTAACGGACCTTGCTCCTGAACCAAATGATGTTTATTGGCGAAACTTATGGATACCATATCGGCAGCTTTGGATTCGAAAATTAGCAACTCTTTTGGCTAGCGTTGTCTTCATGTTTTTGTTTCTTATTCCAGTGACTTTTGTACAAGGTCTAACTCAACTAGAGCAGATGCGACATATGTTATCATTTCTAAAAGGTATACCTAACAAGTAAGTACTCCTTTTTCCATCCTATTTCAAACTAGGTGATTATGTCAATCTGATAATATAATTTTATTTAAGATTTATAAAATGTTTGTATTGAAGTAAATACAGAAGAAATGGTCAGAAACTTAGGAGTATTGTTTGACATTCTTTTGGTATCTTGTCACCTTATTATACTGAATTCCAATGGGAATGGTAGGGGCCAGCGTCCATCCAAATTGTGCTTCTGTAATCCTTAAATTTTGATCCGCTAGTCACTTGTTCAGAAATTTAATGGAAGGGTGGGGCATGCACAACATTTCTACATGTAGGCATCCTTTTTTTTACTAGTGACCCCTTGTTCCCCTACTCTGCACATGTGTTGAAGCAAGTAGTAAGGATGCATGTCCAGATCCTGATCTTAGTGAGTAGAAACCTTGGAATCATTGGACGAACTGATTTCTCTCATTTGAGAAGGTTAGATTGTCAATTTTCTAATAATTTCTCTTTCACTATTTATTTTTTCTGTTAAAGGACTACAAACTGTTGCTTTCTTTTACCAATCCAATAACTTTCCCAATTAAGCAACATTCTTAACTTTGTCAATAAACATAACTCATTCATATCTATGTATTTATATCTATCTATCTATCTACCTATCTATCTATATGACTTTGGAATTGTCTTTCCATACTTAGTCATCAAAAATTTATAATGATGCATTCCCTGGTAATTTATTGTACAGAATGGGATAGAATCACAGAGGACCAAATGGGATGAGTATGCGCTCAATATATGAACCCCCGTATTCTATTTCCCAACATTTCAACTTTGCCTCTTAATACTGCCATGATATTTGTCTGTCTTAGAATTGCCATTTTTTTACTAGAATCATATTTCAGCTATTTGATTTATGTGATCTTTCAAGATAATTTGCAGTACATTCTTTTAGTTAAAGGATTACTGTGCTTCCTTGAGTAGCCTTGTTTCTGAAAATCTGTGTAACTTCATTGTGTAACTTCAGGCATCTTCTTTTCGTGTAATCTTAACAGTTAGAAGGCATCTTCCGAGTTTGTTTTTTTTTTTTTGTTTCCTTTAAAATGAAAACTGAATTTTCTGCAAATATGCAGGGCCTTTGTAATCCAGTTCGTGTCAGGTTACCTCCCCAGTGTCATTTTGCAGCTTTTCCTATATACTGTACCCCCAACGTTGATGCTGTTTTCTACCTTGGAAGGGCCTGTTTCACGCAGTGTCAGGAAGAAAAGTGCATTGTGCAAAGTATTGTACTTCACTATATGGAACATATTTTTTGTGAATGTTTTATCTGGATCTCTCATCACCCAGCTGAGTCTCATTACTAGACCGAAAGATATTCCAGCTCAGCTTGCTAAAGATGTGCCAAGGCAGGTAGATCTTGTATCCAGCTTTTATCTTATGAATTATTGTTCTAGAACATTTGCAGTGAATTATTTATCTTAAGAATTAAATCAAAGGGTAAAATGAGGCTGATGTTTTATCCTTCCATATTCCCAGGCAACCTTCTTCATGACTTATGTCCTTGCATTAGGTTGGACAAGTTTATCATCTGAAGTACTGCAAAGTTTCTCACTATCATATCATCTGACCCGGAAGTATATATTCAGATGCAAGGATGATCCAAGTTTAGTACCCTCATTTCCATATCACACTGAAGTTCCAAAAGTCCTCTTGTTCGGTTTACTTGGCTTCACATGTTCGATATTGGCACCTCTTATATTACCATTCTTACTGGTTTACTTTTTTCTCGGTTATCTGGTGTATCGCAACCAGGTAAGCTCTTAGCTTCATGCAATACAAGACAATCCTACGTCTAGTAATGCACCACACTGTTTCTTCACCTTCAAACCTGCAGATTCTAAACGTTTACAGCACAAGTTATGATTCGGGCGGGCGGATGTGGCCCATTGTGCACAACACTACAGTGTTCTCTTTGTTGCTAACACAGATCATAGCACTTGGAGTTTTTGGAATAAAAGAATCCCAGATGGCTTCAGCTTTCACTATTCCACTTCTGATCATCACAATTCTTTTCAGTGAATACTGCAAGAAACACTTCTATCCCATATTCGGAGATCTCTCTGCTCAGGTTTGTTTCAGTAGCTCCAGTAGTAGCAAGCACTCTACTTGATCATTTTTATAAGTCTGGCAATTGCAGGACTTCATCGACATGGATAGAGACGATGAGCAGTGTGGGAGGATGCCGAAAATCCACGAGCAACTATTCACAGCATACGCCTGGCTTGCGCCGCCGCCACCACCACCGACCACCGGTGCTCTTGAGTTATGTTATGTTGATGGGGAACCTGACTCCCCCGAGCAGGTCACAATCTGACAAGAAATTGGATTTCAACTGTAGGAATATGTAGTAGTTATGTAGGTCATACATTCAAGGTGTAACTTTAAACTTATTTGTTTATGAAATGTAAAATATTAATGATTCTGAAGGCGATAAGTTATGTATCTAGTGCAAAAGGATAGAAAAATTGAAAGAGATGTTTTATATATAATATAAGGATGATTGAAATAGAAGAGAACGTTAAATGTTATAGAATGCTTTAAGATTTGATTGTTATTGTTGTTGTTTAGAATCAAAATGAAATTTCATTTCTAGATCAAAATGAGAGACCTAGCTTGACTAGCCCTATGTTCATTGGACTTAGCTAATTTTATTTATTTATTATTATTTTTTTACAATTTATTTATAAATTTAGCCAATCAAATTCTAAAATAGAATTATTGGAGGCATGGACCACTCCCCTTCACAAGCTCACCACTCTTATGAGAGATTTCTTATTTTTCCTCTTATTTCGGCATTTCAAACTTTTTTTTTAGTAGTCATGGTTGAGACATCCACTTCTCATCCCGTTGCTTAATGATATGAGTCTCTACTTGGCCAGTTCTTGTAGAACACTTTGCCAAATGCAATCATTCATTCACTCAGTGTCTCACACGTCCACTCTTTTGTTTGTGATTCTGCCTTCCTCAAGCTACCTGCTAATCTTTCAATTAATGCTTGAAATAATTTCCTGTGCAATTATTTCCCCTCTCATTCTTCCACATCCCTTTCAAATTAATTGGGTGGAAAATGAAACTGATTACCTTCACACCATTCACACCAATGAACTTAAATACTTGACTGAATTCAATTAAGTCGTCCGGTCGGGCTATTGAGTTGTTAACCATTAGGTTTGAGTGAGATCCCTAATCCACTTTATCATTGCGCCAAAGCTCCTTTGTAACTAATTGGGGAGAACAATCTTCACTAGAATCCCTTCGCGAATCTAGTTCGTTTAGCCTAACCAACGGGCAACTGTAGATTCAAACCCGAGTTATCGCGAAGCCTAACCAACGGGCTACAAACTTGAGTCCCTTGGCTCCCCTTGCTGCCTAAGAGTTTGTTTATTTGGGAGGATGGATAGTAGAAGGAAAGATTATATATATATATATATATATATATATAAACCTTCTCTCTCTTCTACCTTGTGAAACTCCCTTGTTGCCATGGAGAAGTCTCAATTGATCTACATTCTTGTCCTCTTCCAAGCTTTCATCTGCCCTTCGAGTCAGTCTTTAAACTTGTAATTTTCATTTTTCTTCCTTCTTTCAATTTGTCTTCTGAGTGAGTTTGATTTGATTTGTAGAGTCTCAATCATTCGTCGGGGTGAACTACGGCGAGGTGGCCGACAACCTCCCTCCGGCGTCGACGACGGCGAGCCTCCTGCAGTCGACTACCATCTCCAAGCTGCGCCTCTACGGCGCCGACCATGATATCATCCAGTCCCTCGCCGGCACCGGCATCTCGCTTGTCCTCGGCGTCCCCAATTCCGACGTCCCCTCCCTCGCCTCCGACCCCGCCGCCGCCGCCACCTGGGCCGCTTCCAACGTGCTCCCCTTCGTCCCAGCTTCTTCCATCTCCGCCGTCTCCGTCGGCAACGAGGCTCTTAACTCCGGCGACCCCTCGCTGGCAGGAAGCATCCTTCCCGCCATGCAGAACCTCCGTGCCGCCCTCGCCGCGGCCCCCTCCGCCGCCGGTATCAAGGTCACGACCGTGCACTCCATGGCCGTGATGGCGCAGTCGGACCCCCCGTCCGCCGGGGCCTTCCACGCCGACCTCGCCGGCGAGCTCGCCGGGATGGTCGGATTTCTCCGGGAAGCCGGGTCGCCCTTCATGGTGAACCCGTACCCGTTCTTCGCGTACCGGAGCGACCCGCGGCCGGAAACGCTGGCCTTCTGCCTTTTCCAGCCTAACGCCGGCCGGTTCGACCCGGCCTCCGGGATGACGTACAGCAACATGTTCGACGCGCAGGTGGACGCGGTGCGGGCGGCGTTGGATGGGCTGGGATTCCCGGAGGTGGAGATCGTGGTGGCGGAGACCGGGTGGCCGTACAGGGGAGACCCGGAGGAGGCAGGGGCGACGGTGGAAAACGCCATGACCTTCAACGGCAACCTGGTGGCGCACCTGAGGTCCATGGCGGGGACGCCGCGGATGCCCGGGCGATCGGTGGAGACCTACATCTTCGCCCTCTACGACGAGGACCTCAAGGGCGGGCCGACGTCGGAGCGGTCGTTCGGGCTCTACCGCGCCGACGGGAGCAGCAACTACGACGCCGGACTAGCAAAGTCAGGCTCAACCGCCACCTCATCGCCGGTGAGTATGCCCGTCGAGCAGCTTAATTTTACGAACAAAGTAGCTTAATCGATCGATTGATACTTGGCGGAAGCAGGGGAGCACGTCGTCGTCGTCGTCGATAGGGCTAGTGCAACCGGAGGGATCATGCACGTCGGTGGAGACGGCGCAGCAGATCGCGGAGGAATGCTATCCCACCGGCGCCGGCGATTCGCCGGCGCCGTACGGGATGCGAATCCTGTTTTTGGTGTACGGTGCGGCGATGTTGCTACTAACAAAGGTAATGTGATTTGATCCGTCAATTGAACCTGTAAATTATTATTATTATTATTATTATTATTATTGTGTAAAAAATTTATGAAAATCAATTAATTTATCAGTTTAATACAAAAGGCTAATTTTTTTAATAAAAAAATGAATGATTTTTTTCCCAAAAGTTAAAAGGGCACATTATTTTTCCAAATGACTAAGAAGCTCTCTCACTTTGTTTTTTACTTTTTTTTTTTCACGGTTCAATTGTGTATCGTCTTATTCTTTAAAACTATTAACATTATCTCCTTACAAATTCTGAATTTGTCTCGTATGGTACATAATTTCATAGTTGCTATAATGCAGATTAAATCATGTTCATTTACATTGCAACAACTATGAAAACGTAATTGTTACAATCATAACTACTAAAACTATTATAGTAACTACGGTTTCATAGCTGTTATAATATAAATTTGATTTGTTCA
>JBAMIE010174714.1:0-14366 GCA_037177295.1 Kaempferia parviflora | reverse complement strand
ATCAAGTCCTGCTTGGATTAACCCTTGGTCAAACTGACCAGACTTAGGTACATTGTCAAATATCAAAACTACAGGAGTTGACTAGACCAACAGATAAAGTTCAATGGCGTAAAAGGATTTATATAGCTAACCATACTTAGTGAGATAAAGTTTGTTGTTGTATGTTATTGAATCTGTTAATTGAATTAGAAGACCCTATAACAGTTTTTGTTCTATGGTATAAATTAATTAAAATTTTAAAATAGCTTTGCTATAATGTTTTGTGCATATGGAGTCATCATATCCTTTATTTTTCAATTTTGATGATTTAGATCTATATAGAAATTTTGATCAGATTGTTCAAAATTTGAAGTTCATCCCTTTGTTGTCTTCCCTAGAGCTTTAAAATAATTATATGCTATTATATATTGTTGAAGTTGTAAGAACTCAAAACAATTTTGGCCAAAACTATTATATGAATCTATACTATCTAAATTTTAAAGTTGACCACTATAATTTATTCTCTAGAGCCTTTAGTGTTACCATGCCCTCACTTATATTGTTTGCGTTCTTAAAGATCTCATAGCAATTTTAGCTAAAACTTTTATATGGTTGCATACTTGTTAAATTTTATAAATGACCATGTTTTTTTGTTACTTGGAACCTTTGGCAGTGGATTGTCCTGTATCTGTTTAGCTCCATATAGTAGTTTAATATGATACCTTTACTTTGCTTGAGTGTTTGATGAATTTAAAGTCCTTCGTAGTCATATGGTGACATGGACTCTTTTCTTCTAAGCTTAGATAACTATATAGATGACAATACAATGCTTTGGAAAATTTAGGTTTCTTCTTCTTTTTATTTTATTTTGAAATATTGTTAGATGTTTTTTTTCTAAACTTTGCCAAGTCTTTGTATCACTAGACCCTTCAACACCTAATATCTATCCTTCAATTCTATGCTTGCTACATGATGTTTCTTCTCCTTTCCTCTAATTGTCTTTTGATTTTGATCATAAATTATGAGATCAGTTTCTGTCGAAAACTAAAAGGCAGTTAGTAGTAGTTTGACATAAAGTGTTATATGGACTCAAACAAATTTCATTTTACAAACAAACACTTTTTTCATCATGTTCTGTAGATCCTCTATTCTTATACAACGCCTTCCTTTTCAAATTTTAAACAGTTGAGATTTGTATAGTAGTTTTAGTCAAAATCGCTATATGAATCCAAACACAGAGGAGTTTCCTATACCTCTTGAAGAGGTATAATTCATTCGTTTTCAAATTTTGACCTTTAAATTTATATAGCAATATTTTTAAAACTTCTATGTGGGTCTAAAATACTTAGGGTGCATTTGATTTGCGTGTTTTTCATTTTCATTTTATGTAAGATGCTCGTTTTCTTGAAAATGATGTTTAATTTGTATTTTTCACATTAATTTTCTAGAAAAAGAGATAACATTTTCTAGAAAAGTAGATAATGTCTAATCGTTATTCTCTAAGAAATGAAAATGAAAAGAAAAATGACTCAACCAAACACACCCTTATATTTTCCTATGAACATTCCTTCGTGTTCCCTATACTGTTTAAAGTTGTTTGGTACCTTACTTTCCCAATTTATATCACTATATATCCATATAATAATTTTACCAAAACTACATGATCCTAACGAAGTAAAAAAGAAAAATTTATAGTTAGGAGCATCAAAATCTAATTATTTTAAGATTTCAACATGGATTTTAGTGTGAAAAGTGTTTTTATATGAACAACAAACCTACATTAAACTTGAATACATAACAATAGAGAAGAGAAGAAACAAAGACAAAATATTAGGAAAAAAATAATAGTGTAGGATCGAAGAAGAAAGAAGAGAAGTTTGTCGACAACAAAAAGACAAAGCGAAGTTTGCAGAGAGAACAAATAACTTGAATTTAAGGATTATATCAATATTAAGTAGATTCAGAGGTGTGTATACTGATGCTGCCAAAAGATTAATTTAGCAACGTTAAGTTTGTAGAACCAAAGGACAAAGTTTATAAGTCACGAATCATAACCGCTTACTTCTAAAGAAAGGACAAGTGAATCTATCCCATAGGTCTGAACCCATGCCAAGTTCTTTCGGGTCCAAGTGCATCTGATCAAAGGCGTCCTTAGAAAGAACATTCACTGAGCTTCCTGAGTTCACAAATATCATTGTCTATCGTCTATGCAAAGGGAGTATATGTGGAGATTTTTTCTATTAAAAAACATAATCCACTACAATAAAATAAAAATTAGAACGCCGGATTGCATCGTACGTACATTTATGTTTGCATTAAAGGTGTGATATGACAATAAACAGGTGTGGTAAATCTGAAGAATTAGTGGAAAGAAAGATCGCCACCCACATCAGAAAATATACAATTTGAAGACGGAGAAGGAAAGGCCAGCTGAAACAGGAATCCCCTACCTGAAATCAAACTTTAGCAGCAATAAAAATACTTGTCGCTCAGTTCAAAACATTATACATACAAAGATGACTTGCCAAACTCTTGCAGTTTGAAGCACATTTAGACGAGGTTCTCGATTCATTTCTACAATGCTCAAGATGACATCTAAGGATCAGGAGTCGTAGATCATTTTGTTGCATCTCGAGGTGGACCCATGCTGGCAGTTTTTAAGAGTTTGCGGAATTCATCCAAGCTGATCTTTCCATCCTTATCGATGTCAACCTCCTCTAGTAATGGGTTAATGGAGCCCTTCAAACCTGTGTGCTGTAAAATTTCCAAAGAAGCTGTCAAAAGTTGTCTGGTTGTCAAGATTCTAAATGCTTAAGCTTAAGAACTGATCCTATTTATGATAGTATCATAGGGTAGGACAAAATCAAACAATTCTACTCCTCAAGGTCAAGTTGGCCAAGAGTAGAGTAATAAAAACAGACGAAAAATAACATGAATGGTTCAAACTAATAACCATAGCTGTGATATCATGTTTAAAAAACTAATTAGGCTTTAAAAAGAGAAGAAAAAAAAATTAAACTGATTGATAAGCACAAAATCTTTAACTTCTATGAAGGAAATATAGTTTTTATATTTATGAACTCATGGTCTGTCCAAATAAATGATAAGGATATTATATGTTAAAGCATCTAAACTAGTTAAATGCATAAAGTTTTAGAAGTTACCAATCTTAATGAGCAAATGAAAACAGTTAAACATTGCTCCATAGAACCAAAAAAGAAAGCATTCACCACCACATTTAGTCCATGAAAAATTGTACCATTTGAAGTTCTTCAGGTGTAATATATCCATCTCTGTCCATATCAAACTTGTCAAAAGCGGCCTGAGAAAGTAAGTTCCATTTTTCAGAGTCATGCTCCACCAACTGGTGCACATGTAAAGCAGCTGCCACAAATTCTTCAAAGTCAATGCATCCATCTGTATTGGTGTCCATCTGTTCCAGAAGGAAGAACATTATGATCTTGAAATACAAAGTTGAATTATCAAAAAATAGTTGTGAATACTTAGGTAAATGTCAACAATCAGAAAGCCTACATGTAAAGGGTGTTATAATTGTTATGTTCCCAATGATGCATTGCAGACACAAATACAGAATGGCTTGAAAACTACTTTCCAATTTGACTGAATCTAGCATAGTAATAATCTCGAGTTGTCCACAATGTTGCTTTTTTTACTTGGAAGGAAATAGAAGGGAAAAGAAAGGAAAATAAAATCATAAATTTCTATTGTTCACTATGAAGTAGAGGGTAAAATAATTTAATGTATCCAATTCTTTTATTTCATTTTGCTGAAATCAGACAGAAATGGAGAGGAAATGAAGGTTAAGAATCCATCGAATAGAAACAAATAATTGTTGTCATTTCTTTCCTTTCAGTTCACTCCAAACAAAACAAATAACTTCGTTTCTTATCTCTTTCATTTAAACAATTTCATTTTCCAGTTAGTTCCCTTCAGCCAAGTAAACAAAACATTAAAAAAAAAATAAAGTTTAATAATTTGTAGTCACTCCAAAATAGAGAAACAAAAAAATATATATATCAAAGATTTCCTTGTATTTCTTATCATAAAAAGCTCGTGATTTTCTAGCTTTCAAACAATTATTTTCAATGTAGTTAAAGTTCACTTTGTTGTATACAATATTCTAGTTTCTGGTGGAGAAAGAACATCCTTGTTATAAATCAGAAAAAGAAAAATAAATCTTGCAAATTGTAATATATATATATATACAGGGAATTAATAACTGATATCAAAATTCTTGTGTTTACATGATTTGGTCATGCCAGAAGAAACAGTGCAACAACAGTTTCAAGAGGTATGCAACTTACCGCATTGAGAATCTCCATAACACGAGCCTCCTTCAATTTCCAAGGAAGATCTTTAGCAAGAGCCTAGTGTTAGAACCAAATTATACACCAGTCAAAATTACATCTTGACAAGAAGATAACAACTAAATAAAGACTATTATTAAAACTTATAAATAGCCACTAGCTCTTTTGACAATGAAACGTCTAAAATTAAATCAGTGCGAGGGAAAATAGTTGTTCAGTAATCCACTAAAAAATGTGAAAAGACGAGTAAGGAGTACAAATCTTATGAAATAAATCAATCATATGCTGTGTTCGATTATAGCCATTCAATAAATCAAAGTTGTGAATAACAGATTTTTGACAAAGTGAATCATACTTGTCTCATTTCTTCAAGACTGATTGCACCATTCTTATCTACGTCAATTGCTTGAAACTGATCTTTGAGATCAGCTAGTTCCTCTTCATTAAGGGTGCTTCCTAATGCCTGCATATGCAATGGAATATATTAAGGTCTAAGCATAATCTATAGAAATTTGGTAAAACATGACAAGACATATTATCTTACCTTTAATGCAAATTGCTTAAACCGGCTATACTTAACAAACTGGCGCATGCTTGATAAAACAGAGATGTCCAAAGGAATCTCAAGTGCATTTCCCCCTTCTCTTACCCATTGATGTGCTGGAACAGAAAGATATTCTGTCAGATTGAAATCCACAGTGAGGAAGTAAAAAAAGGATTAGAAGGGATGATGACTGTCATTTCCTATCCAGATCCTGACAACAAACTATAGCAAAAACACTGAAAAAACAGAACAATAACAGTTGATTTCCTCATTTACTAACAGATGCATATAATCAATGATCAATATATCCAGAGAGATCAAACTTAAACATACACAAAGCCTGAGCAGCAGTTAGTCTTGTACGTGGATCCTTAACTAATAACTTTTTAACAAAATCTTTAGCACTGTCACTTATGTTTGGCCATGGCTTCCGTTTAAAGTCTGGCTCAGTTTTTAACACCTGCACTCAAGCATCATGTAGAATAGTATGATTGTTCCTTCAGTGATGCAGAAAATTTAAAATAAGAGTAACAATAGAACATTATACTAATGATTATAAAATGCATCAGAAAAATATACAGCTAAACTGGTTGGTAAGGTATAAGTTGAGTATAAGGTCTTCTACATCATAATCATCATCATGGCATGCAGAGGCCAAAGTATTACAGTTAAAGGTTAGTAATCCACAAGCCAAGGGTGAAGTATGAACTCATGCTTCAATTAGGCTAAAGTAATACAATTATAATATATTACCAAGACAAATATTTTTCAAGATCAAGTAAGAATGAAGTTAATCCATTATGACAGTATGAAGAGGTGCTAAATACATAGCATGAATGATTGTGGATTAGATGGCAGCACAGTATTGGTTTCAGCACATGGTTGTATCAATGGCTAAAGATTGGTGAGAATAATCTACTATTTTGTACCACTCAGTATGGCTCAGATGAATGACTTTGTTACATAAAGCCTTAAAGTCTCTAGAAAGAGGACAAGAATGTTGTCGCACTAATTTATCTGAGAAATAATATTATAATAAATTTTGAGAAACAAACAAGGATCTACACTACCAGCAGTAAAAAGAAGAATATGAAATCGAGAACACGACAAAACAAAAGCAAAGGAGTGCAGCTAACAATTCAAATATAATTGTCAGACAAATTAGGAATGGGTAAAGTTGTCCAAGTCATAGCCTAATCAATTTCTTAATTTTAGATAAAACAGTAGAGCCTGGTTTTCCTATTTGATACACAAAAACAATCAGATACCTAATTTATCTTATCTTTTTTTGTCAGCCACCCAAACCACTGCTCCCAACTTCTCCCTCTTTACATACCATGCATGAACCTGACAGCATCGATGCATTGCCAACCAGTCTTCTCTCACCCTTCCCACACGAACCATTTGTCTAAGCTCCTCCGGATGCCTGTGTACTGTTGCAAGTATCATCGTGAAGCAACTCCAGAAATCAACTCTGGGTCTGAAGAGGAGTAATGCTTCCCTCAAAAATGAAAAATCCTTCTTCTCAAGGAGAGAAGTGTTCTCCCTTCTTCTCAAGGAGAGAAGTTATCTCCCTTCTTCTCAAGGAGAGAAGTTATTCTCCCTTCTTCTCAAGGAGAAGTTATTTTCCCTTCTAATGTAAACAAAAGATCATAAACCTGAACTCATAAATTCTTTCTAGAATTATAATTATTACATTAACTCAACACTTCTTTTCTAAATTGGACTTTATGAAAACTAAGAAATAAGCAAATCAAACAAGTAAATTGGGAAACACAACAATTCCAATTAATTCACTAGCCAAAATAATATATAACAAATTATTAAATTTAAATTATTTCACACACACACACACACACACACACACACACCCCACCACCAAGAAGAGCTCAATTCCATCTAGTGGGAAGATGAGACTTTCCTAATCAAGCTTTACGACACTACACATGGGTGTCGAGTTAAGGCACCTATGTGGATGGATGAGGCAATTGATGCTCTAAATTTGTCAAGGAGCAAAGCATTAAAGTAGCTCAAGAGCAAGGTATTGAAGTTCGTCCTCAAATATCATCCATCCCTAAAAGTGCTTTCCAATGGACTAGGTTTCTTTGGATATTTATATGAGAGGCTATCAGAGAGTATTCAATTTTATAAGCTTCATTACTCCAATTTTCCTCTTGACTTCAATATGTATATCTCTAATGTGCTTAACAAAGAACTTTTCTAACTCAGATGAATGAAAGTGATATGTAAAGGATTAACTCAATAGGTTGATGAGCTATTGATCCATAAGTGACTTTGAATGGACTGGTTTATTGAATTATTATAAGCAAATTCAGTATGTAGAATCCCAAATACCTATTTTTCACTGACTAGACAACTAAAGTCACCTAGACTGCTGTTAACAACCTCAGTTTGCCCATCAATTTCCGGATGGAATGTATACAAATACTTAGGTTGGTTTCAAATAGCTTCCATAGGGTTTTCTAAAAAAACCATCACATTTCATGTCCTTATATGAAACTATAGATGTAGAGAACTCATGCAGTCTAGCAATCTCCCTAGATAATAATTTGGCAATCTATGAAGCATTGTTGGTCTTATCACACATAATGAAATGTGCCATCTTCGAAAATTGGTCCACCACTACTAGGATAGAGTTGTAGCTCTCGTTAGTCCCAGATAAACATAAAAGGAAGCCCATGTTAACATCTTTTCAAGGTTCATGGGGAATTGAAAGTGACATGTAGAGATATTTTGTCTATTTACCTTAGTTGTTTGACATGCGCAACAGTGGAATACAAATCTAAGCAACATCTTGTTACAATGAGGGTCAATAGAATTAATCAAAACAAGAACAATGGTCTTCTTTTTTCAGAGTGTCCAATTAGACCACTCACGTGAATTTCCAAAATAAAAAGTATCTAACTGAAATCTAGGGATGCATAGACACATAGTCTTAAATATGTAACTATCCCTCATCAAAAATCAACCAAATCATGTTAGTTCCCATCTCGGACATCAAGAAAGATTGTCCCAATGTCAGGGAATGTTGATCAAAGCTTGTCATGCCCATGGTGTGGAATGTGGATACAACATGATTTAATGGATTGATGAATTTGTTATCCATGTCAGGTCAATATGTTTTAGGATAAAAGTGTACCCTTGGAGAATCTTGGCGCACTTATCATGTTTGACACAACTTTTTTTAGCCAAATAAAATTCAGTGCCTTGTGGTTAGAGTTAGTTGTATGGAAATCTCATACTGTATACGTACCAAAAACTTCGGTATACAAAAAATCATACGTACCGAAATTTTAGTACACCAAAACTTTGGAATATTGATTTTCGGTATGGTATAAATTCTATATCGTTTACACTCAAATACCGGTATATACCGAATACCGAACTATTAAATTGCATACCAATATCATATCAAAATTTTCAGTATAGCAGATTTTTAATATAATTCGGTATATTTCGGTATGGTATGTGCGATATATCGAAATTTTTGATATTTCCCCCATTCCTACATGTGGTATGACAGAGGCCAAACTTGTGAGGCAATAGGTAGTATTGTTGATGTGTAAAGGCTTAAATGTTTAGTATCATTTTGTTTGTAGGCCAAACTTGTGAGGCAATAGGTAGTATTGTTGATGTGTAAAGGCTTAAATGTTTAGTATCATTTTGTTTTTGCTAAAAATACAAACGAATTCCCTTCTTGGTTTAGTGTTCCCCTACTACCCCAACGCATTGCAAGACATTACAACTGGTTGGGAGTGGTCAAGATGTCTAAAAACAAAGACTTTACTCACTTTTCCTTAATCTCTAAAGGTTGCAAAGGCAAATTTAAATCATTGAATCTTCCCTTAATGAAATTTATTACAAGTCATAATGCAACTAAAGTCCATAATAAAGCGATTATAAAAAGTTTCAAAGCCATGAAAGATTTGAGCTAGTCCTAGATTACCCAAATTTTTGCTAGATCTATTGAAGTGACCTCCACAAGAAAAAAAATGAGCAACAGAAACTAGATTGTGAGAATAAGCATTTCTTTAAGGTTAACAAACACATTTTCTTTCTTAAGGGTTTCTAAGACAAGGAAAATGTGTTATAGGCGGGGATGGTGTATCTCCCTTTGGATTGGATTGTTATCAAAATAAAAAAAAAAATCTGGATTACAAGACCTAACTTATCACTCTCATGAAGGTACTAGATATATTCAAAAGCCCAAAGGCCACATTTAACCATTTGTAAAATCCATCTTGTGTTTTAAAGGTTGTTATTTATTCACCACCGATCCTATTCAATTTGGCGTAAGTAAATATGCATGCGAAACTTAAAAAATCATCAGGCTTCTGTCCTTAGGTTGAGCATGTTGTTAGGTCTAGACACTAGACACTTATACTTAAAATGATCTTGTTTGTTAACAATAAGATTATCTACACACATTCTCCATGAGTCATCCCTTTTATATGTCAAAAAAGTAGGGCCATCGCAAGGACTCATTCTTTCCCTAATAAAACCTTCTACTGGAGTTCCTCAACTTGCCTATTTAGTTCAATGCAATCTACAGGTTCATGTAATAACGTGTGGTAGGTTAGACAAGTATAACCTTAGTATAAGATCAACATTAGACCGTTGTGATGGAGTGCACGCCGAGGTGGGAGTTCATTAATAATTCTTTAGTACTTATGTTCTAGATGAATAAATCTAAGATATTTTGATCTGAGGGGGTAGTCTCTCAATGAGTCACTTGGGTTAACAATGAAATCTTATTTATTCAAATTGGGATTGAGAAGGTGAAGATTGGTGGCTTGGGTTTGGTCTTACTAGGCATGATTGGGTACAACCTTATATTTTATCCCTCGTACATAAAGAAGTAGGTATTTTCTCTTGAATAATGAGATCATAAAGCAAGGAAAGTCTAGTTTATCGATGTAACTTTGTTGGGACTTGCGTGCAGCTTGAGTGTGACCTAAATCCTACTGAGGGTTTGTATGAAAACCATTACTTTGTTATAATATTAAGATTTTAAAATTTAAAGGTTGATACATTTATAAAAACGTGTAATTTAGTTGATATATAGTTTTCTAATATGTAGTTATTGGTAGCCGACAAAAATCCATCTTATTAAATGAGTGGGTAAAAATTTTAATTTTTAGATTCTATGCAGGGATTTAGTTTGGGTCAAGTACCTGTTTAATTAAATGGGCATGTTTTAGATACTAGGGAAAGTCATGGCTACTAAACTCATTATTATCACTAATCATAATGATCAGTCACATCCATGAATATGTTGAGTCTACTACATATTCAATCGACTGATTTCTTATTCCCATATCGCCACCAATGTCATTCCTTGTTAGTGCCATTGTATCTTGGACATCTATTAATGCCTAAAATATAAGGTCTTGTTAGTTTTCCACCTTCACTTAGTTCCGTTGTCAAGCAACATGTGATCTATATATTGATGCCCTTTTAATTTAAATTTGTTGGGTCTGCTATGGTTAGAAGATTTAATTCTAACATTTTTTACGTACATTGAAGGCATAGTAATGTGGAAAAGACAGAGATAAGGTGGTGTATCATGATGCAATATTGAAATAGAATATAGGCACTCACACAACTTGTGAGATAATGAGATAATGTGGACTAAATTTTTACTTGATGATTTTGGTTTTTGATTACTGAACCAATGAATTGCATTATGGCAATTAAGCAACCATCAATGCTGCAAACAATCTCATATTTCATGATTGCATTAACCACACTCTGATGACTATCACTTCATCTGAGATGACAATAGGCCCACAAAGATCGACATGCCATTACACTTCTTTTTGAAGAACAAATTATCAATATGTTTAATAGACCTATTAACAACTTGATTTATGTTTCTCCATAACAAGCTAAACACAATAGATGTCTATGTTCCAGATTAAAGCATGATTGATAAAATAGAAAGAGTAATGAAGTCCATGGCATAACCTAGTCTATTGCCTTAATTCTAGATAAAATAGCTATGATGAGAGCCTATAAATACATAAGTTGTATTCCTATTTGATATGCAAAAACAATTTGATACCAAACTTCTCTATACTATATTGAATTTTATCGTCCATGAACTTTGGTAGACCATACTAAAAAATGTTACATAAGCTGGCTAGCTTATTTAATTATTCATGACATTTTCAATATCTGAGTATGTAAGTTGGCATATATGGCAATATGTAGATCGATAGCAAGAAGCATAATCAAAGGAATGGTTATATGCATACCTCTTTGTGTAAACTTGCTAGAAAAATCAGGATACCCAAAGGGAAGGACATAAAATGAGAATATGGAAACTTATTACAATTTACTGAGAAAATCTTTGAGATCCTGATGAGAGGAGAATTTCAGGGGGAAAAAAAATCCCAAAAGTCAAATATAATGAAACAGTAATGATTTTTACCTCCTTGAAAATTCCATCTTCAGTTTTATCCCAAAAGGGTCGCCGTCCACAAAGCAAAATATAGGTGATGACACCTATGCTCCAAACATCTGATTCGGGCCCAGATCTTCGTTTCAACACCTCTGGAGCAACGTAATATGCACTGCCAACAATATCATGAAAGTTCTTACCTGCAATTAGTGGTAACACTATTTAACTAGTTTACTAAACAGGAGCTTCAGATTATATTAATTAACATCAAAGCGATTGACCTGGTCTTATAAAATCTGATAGGCCAAAATCTGTTGCCTTGAGAGGCGAATCATCTTTTGTGGATTTAAAAAGGAAGTTCTGCAATTAACAAAACAGGATTTGTGTGAAGAAAAATCTCCTATTTGATAACTATTAAATAAAATGATCATACTTCTAAAAGAATTCTTTAGATACATCCATGGAAACTTGAAGTTTTACCTCTGGTTTCATATCTCGATGAACTAGACCATGCAAATGGCACTCAGCAGCAACTTTGAGCATCTGCCTAACAATTACTGCAGCATCTTTCTCGGAATAATGACTATCTTTTCTGTAATGCATTTTTTCAGATAATAAGTTTAGACTAAATCTAAAATTTTATTAAAGAATTGTTATGTCTGTAAATTAATAACAGGAAAACACAGATAGAATTCATGTTCTAAATAATTACCAGGATACGATGTATTTTTTCCCACATTCAAAATCCAAGTTATTAGTGTATAGGTTCAAGAGATAAAATGGGATAAAGTTCTTACTTGGCCAAAATCCGATCAAGAAGTTCACCACCCTCACATAATCTAACAGAAAAAAAAAGGCTCCTTGTTTAGTAGTTTATTGCTAGAAGAGTAAGAGACATAAGAACATTTTTGAAACTGAAACTACTGGTGTATCTAGCAGATCATGTCCTTGCATGTTTTTGAGAAGAGGAAACCACATACACATTCATTCAATATTATTGCCTAAGAAAATGAAAAAACATAATATTCAAGAAGTTCATGAAAATATTTACAGTTGTTCCATGTTTCTTTTGGCATATATGTCAACAAACATATACACGTGAAGTTCTATGATACCAGAACTAAAATATTGTATGTAGAAACTTCTTTACGCCCGAGAGACAAAAAAAAAAAAACTACCATATCACTAACAAGCAAAAGGCATATGGTTGATGAAGATTGAAATGTAAGGAACCTATGATCTAGGAATGTTGTATGATGCTACTTCTATAGGAACTTCTTTACTATCCAAGCAACCAAAATTGCTACCTCGAATCCAGCAGTAACAAGAAAAATCTGTAGTTGATCAATATGAAAAAAATACTGAACCTAGGATCAAGAAAATGTCATTCTACTTTTTAAATCAAAACATCAACTTATGTGCCTACCGGGTCCTTAATTTAAAGGATGGATTTGATGGTTGCCACACATCAGTTCTTCTATCATTCAAATCAAATGATTGGTTAATTACACTGTATAATTTTGGATACAAGAATCTCTCCATTTTGTTGAAACAAGAGAGAATGGTTCCAAATTATAAAGATTTATATGTGTAACCAACCCCTTGAATGTAACTGCACATTATTAGCTTAAAGATGCTCATCGGACAGATTTTGTTAATCTCAGATTCATTTAATAAATTGAGTACCTTACTAACCACAATGCATGCTCTGATAATATAGACATCTTCTTTCAGACTAGATATTTTGGTGCGGATTTTCTATTTCAATTGGAAAAATTCAGATACAAGAAATAAAAAATTACAGACATCAAATTTCCAGAAAATATTTGTCAAATAAGGTTTAGAAAGTGAGCACAAACTAAAATCCTTTTGATGAGAATCAGAAGGTACCATTAAAATCACTTATCATAAATGTGCAAACATGATGTTATTCTAAAAGATCAAATATTAGATAGGTGGATTCTTGATGAAATCAACACAAAAATAGTTTAAAACATACTGAAAGAGCATACAGGATGACTATGTTGATATAATTATTATCCTCATAGAAGTGGATTCTTGATGGATTCAAGACAAAAGAGAATCTAAAACAAACTGAAAGAACATACTCCATGACTATGTAGACATAACTATCATCCTCATAGGCATTGTAGAAGTGCACAACATTTTCATGGCCTTTTAAGGCTTTCAGTATCATTACTTCACGTTTGACATCCTCAACAGCAATTGGAAGGACCATCTGTAAAAAAAATTTATTCAACTTCAATTACTAATACATAATTTGAAAGTTTTATGAAATTCAGAGTCCTATATTTTGAAATTTTGGAGAAAATTTGTAATAGAGGTGTTCAAGCATCAAATCTTATGTTTGTGGTGTCTAAACTCTGATGATTAGGGTTATACTCCCTTGTCTCTGAAGCTGAAGGTGAAGTTATTATTAAGAACTTCCTTAACTCATACATATTATACCATGTTTGCCTTATTATAGAATGTGGAAACCTTTACATGTTAGAACAATAGTGTTATCCTACACAGAGTCTGGCTTAATAAAAGGCACATAATACTGGAGGTTCAAGTCGTACACCACAAACAACTCACGATTTAACAATTTGAGATATCATTTTGTAAATTTGTTAGTGGCTGATGATGACAACTCATAGGGCAATTCAGATATCTTCAGTATATCAAAAATTGCAAATACTGATCATCTCTTGCATGGAGTAGTCTACACTATTGGGCCCATACTAGTATTCAGAACAAGAAAAAGAAACTTGTTAGAAATCTCGAACCATGCCTGTATTTCAGTCTTTCACTAGAAGGATACTAATTTGGCATCATGCCAACATTTTGATGTATGATGCCGGTAGTAAATTGGAAGTAGAAGGAGCAAAGAGATGGAGAAGAAAAAGATAAGACAACTATATAGTTCAATGTTTGCTTTTCATCTTAAATGCTACGATTTTGATATTATCTTATATGGAGACAAACTACACAAATATATATATATATATATATAGGGGAGTGATACGCTCCTGACTCACGTTTGAGCAGTATTTCCGCGACTGAGACGACTCAGGGTGCCGGGAATCAT
>JBAMIE010174713.1:0-27129 GCA_037177295.1 Kaempferia parviflora | reverse complement strand
GAAGAAACATCACAACAATGAACGTCATTCCATATCCAATACTTCATTTTCCCAATTAGTAAACATTTGGAGTACTAAATTATTCCTAAATGCGGTCCACTGATCAGTTAGGGCAATTGTCCGTATGTAATTTGTTTCAGTCTTGCGATCACTATCATCATCTTCACTCGGTTCATCTTCATCCGGAATACACTCCTGAGAATCATGGCTCATGAATTTACGGAAGTTATGAAGCAAACAACAAGCAATGATAATACGAAATTGGGTTTGCATTGGAAAAAATGAAGAGGAAGCTAAGATTTTCCAATGACCCTTCAATAATCAAAAACACCTCTCAATAACATCCCTAGCTCTAGAGTGCTTCATGTTAAAATATTCTTCAGCTGTCTCGGGATGACGACCTTCCCATTCATTGAGGTGATACCTATGCCCTTGATAAGGTGCTAGAAATCCATCTGAGTTGCAATATCCAGTATCGACCAAATAATAACAGCCTAAATCAAGGACACTAGTTAAATTAATAAATGCAGGTATTCGAGAAATTTGAAACTCCGTAATAATTTTTTTAAGTAAAAAGTATTTCTTATTTACCTTGGGGGACTTTAAGACCAGATTGTCTACTTATGGCAACACGAAGTACCCGACCATCATGGGTAGAACCTTCCCACCCAGGTAATACATATATGAATTGCATTTGTGGGCTACACACTCCCAAGACATTTGTTGCAATCCCCCCCCCTTCTTGTGTGATAACGTTGTTTTTCTTCTTTAGGCGGTGTCACTTGGATAAAACTTATAATAATTTTGAATTATAATAATTAGAGATAATTATTAGAAATACAATTAAAGTAAAGAATTATAGGATATTAAAAAATTCTTACCTTGAATAGTTTCCATCTATCTTGTTCACAGTCCGCGCTTATCGGTTCAGGTTTCTTGAGCAATATGTTGTATAGTTGTAAAATTGTTCGAAAACATAGATTGAAATGACAACTTACAATCTCCTGACTTTGTTTAAAAAGGAGACTCATCGTTCGATTTTTTTATGATGTGCCAACACGTAGACAAATAAGGTCACAATTTCATCAATGGTGGCATTTTTTGTGGCTTTTAAACCCCAGTGTCTTGTACCATATCACTCAATATCCTAAATGTTCTCCTATCCATTCGAAGTTCACTAATACTTATTTCATCGCTCTCTTTTGTAAGGTTGAACATCCATTTAACACACACAATCGACTTGTCCTCCCTACTTTTTATTTGACGAATCCTTCTTCGACAATATGCAATTATTGCAATTTGATAAAGTACGACAACAAAACAAACCATGAGCATTCCATACATATTCCACAAAGTGCACAATAATCTACGTCTTCTATAGTTAAACTGGTCGTGCCATGTTTATCTATATCATATAACAACCGATGTCACCAATAATAATTCAGAAACATGACCATATATGAATAAATATCAAATAACTTATGCATACATGACTAATTACTATTGTCGTTATTCATTTGCTTGTAAATTAATAATGACCAAAACCATACATGATACGTATAGCAGCAGTTGGCAAGGAGAAAATATGATAATTATGCCTGAGACTAAAATCAAAATGACACTATGAATTTCAAAATGAAACATGATAATTATGTTTGAGGCTAAAATCAAAACGACACTGTCAATTTTAAAATGAAACATAATAATTAAGATTATAAATAAAAATATTTTAATGATTATGTACTGGTACACCAGGCTCCATTCATTTTATTAATCATGTAATCAACATCACTAGTAGCATATATTATTTAGACATAGGTTTTAAAGTAATGGGTCAATACTGATAAGAGCATGTTAATGAGAATTTCACTGTCAAGAGTCATTTATTAGCACTTAGTGTAACTAAAATTCTAACAATCCTAGCAAACCAACCAAAAAGGTCACGTGGATTAAATAAGCAATCCTATTAGAATTAGCAATCCTAGCAAACCAACCAAAAAGGTCATATTATTAATTGCAAAATAATATTGAATTCTAACCTTGTTTATTTGTTTAGTCTTCACTTGGTTGCTTACTCAGATTGATCTTGTATTCTAGGGTGGAGGTTAGTGTCAATCTTTGGATTCTTGTTCTTTCAAGAAATCTCCAATGTTTTCTTGCTGCAACCATAGCTGATGTCAACCCCATGACAGGATACCCAACAACATCCCAACTTTAACTAAGCCCCACAATCAACATGGTTCGATCGTTCGCCCTATTACATCAACATCCAACAACCCTTGCTGCTTGCCTCGTGACCATTGCATTCATCACCAATTGATGCAGACCGTTGCGATCATAGGCATCCAACAATATCCTCTAACACCAATCATGTTCCACAATCTACGTAGTTGATCACCCTCGTAGCATCAACATCTGATGATGTGACCTACAAAATTGCCTATTCTTGTTTCTTACTCTCACGTTGTCTGTAGTGTTTGCTTCCTCTGGACGCCCGACATCAGCTAACACCACCAACCAAGCATCATATTCTCCACTTACATGTATTATTGTGACTGCAACCTCACCTTGCGGCCTCCATTTCTGCTTGATTTTTCTTGTTGCCACCATTTTTGGCTCCCTACACTAAATGCATTGTCCTTATCCTGTGTTTGCGATGCTGGATAGCTTTGCGATGTTGCCGTGCCCTGTTGATCTCCGATGCCCGTTGGCTAGTGCAAAGTGTGGCTTTACCTGCTTTGTCCACATGAAGATCAGATCAATTTATTTAGTCCATGTAAAAAGGGGGAAAACTTTATTTGTTACACTAATGAGGTAAGGACTGTCTGAGCAGATTGTACAATGAGACCTGCTTCTTTGAGGGCCATGTTTTGCAAATTCTTTGGGGAAAAAGCTCACATTAATTTCGTAATATTCATTCCTCACTTGAAATTTACTTTGTTTAACTCGGTTTTTTAATTTGCACATGGACCTAGCTTTCTCACAATTCTACTTTTGTCCTCGCATGCTGCCCTAATTGTTTTGGTTTCTCTGTTTCCTTGTTATATGATCCTTTATTTTAATTAATAACTTAATTCAAGTTCATTATACTGTGTTATATTCTTCTTTACTTGCTGACTTACATTAGTCACGACAAGAGGAATTCCTGTTGTAAAAATGTAGATTCTTGGTGTGATATCATGGAAGTTGAGTTTAAGATCTTACAAATAAAGATCTTGAACAATTCAAACAATATGCCATGGAAATACTTAGAAAATTGACCAAAGAAGAGAGTCTTGAAATAGTGGAGCCATCATCTCATTTAACTCCACCAACTTCACCTATGAATAATATTCATCGTGATCAATATTTTCCCTTTGAAGAGGATATCCTCCCTCAGCATGATAGCCACTTTAGACCTATGCATGAGTTGGGAGATGTTATTTATCTGGTCAAAATTGAAGCACCTAACTTTATGATGTATCCTAATGCATTTCTAATTAGTTAGCTGAGATAGAAGACTACTTTGATTAGTTTAACCTGATCCCAACCGATTGAGCGCAATCTTTTGAAGTCAAGTTTGTAGGATTTGCCAAGAAGTATCAACAAAATGTTCAAGATCACTATAATACCATAGGGGCAACACTCATCACAGAAAGGTGAGTATCTTCTTATTCATATTTGTCTGAATGTTGCCTTAAAAATTTGTTTAAGAAACTTCACGCATGATCCATTGATTTCGATCCTATGATTCTTTCTATAGTGAGAGAAAGATTGATACAAATGCTCATGAAATTGATTGACTTCTTGTTTTTTTAAGCATTATTAAAATTTTCAATTTATAGGACATATTACTTATATTGAGGGACATTCCAGCCTTTTATTGTTTGTTGAGTTAGTTATAGGCCATGCTCTAGTGGCTTCAGTACCTACACTTTCTTCTACAGTTAGTTGTCCTCTTGGATTAAAGGCATTGTTGATACACAAACAATCATAGCTCCACATAGAAGTAACTGAAGATACCTAACTTTCGAAAGGGCTTCTAGATATTAATGCTGCTTGGATCACAAAGGATGAAGTTCAAAACTTGCTCTTGACTTCAGATGCACCACAAAGCACTGCTAAAGCTTAATTGAACCTTTAATCTCCCACTCGAATGAATATGAGTTGAAATCTTCTTGGTGGGTGAGAATCTCTGTGGGGGGAGAATGACACAAATTTGGAATTAATTATGGGTGTTAATTTGGTTCTAGAATGTTTAATAGTCGGAGAAAGAGTTTTGGTATTAGGGTTGTTTTGATAGTATCTTATATCTGCAAGATGTGTTGGCAATTTGTTTCCTAAGTTATCAAGTGTATTAGGTAAGTAGGTATTTCTTTCGTCATTTACTTCATTTTGTTTCCTAAGTTTACTTGGATAAAACCTTTAAAAAACCTCAACTCTCTCTTTGTAATTTTGAATTAATAAATTTTCTATTTGATAATTTATTCATTGAGAAGTCCGGTGCTCTCGATTCTTTTCCCCGTGTTGCATCAACATGTAAATCTGTCGTAGAAGAACATGTTGTGGTCACACACCAGGGATAAAGCTAGAAGAAGGCTCATTTATTACTTTGTGCTAGAATTTGAGTTGAGAAAGTGTGGAAGGATGTGCGATTTTCTGTTGGTAGAATAATCACAAACCAACTAAGGAGACGAGCACTTGCAACAAGATGTCTTTCGCTATATTTGGAGGACGATGATGCTGAACTCCTTGTTTCTCAAATGAACAGGACACAGGCCGAACTTGCTAGACAGAGACAAGTCATGTCAAGAGAAAAAGGCACAAGTGGTTGTTAGAGATGACAACTTTCTGACTAGCCGTGTGGCATAGATGATTCACGATGCTTTCTATGGCATTTCTCCAACAAGCAAGTAGATAGCACCCTTCTCCTGATTGAAGTAGTTCGCTCATACGGTTTACAATTTGGTGGAAGATGTGAACAAAAGTTAGACAAACAACAAGCCACTGAATTGGGCGAGAATGAGCAGAAGTAGGAAAGTAACATGATGGGTGGAAAGGCTGTCTTGATCACTTTGAAATCAACAGTTCCCTCCAAGGGGATTACTTTTTAAAACTCCTATGCTAAAACAGTGTTCTACGTACCATGGTAAGTCTGGAGATTAAAAAATTGATTGTTTTTCTCTTGAGGAGCAATTGTTTCATGGTATATATAAGGCACAACATAAACATCTAATGTGAGATGAAACTCAGCACATATAGCTACTCCATTAACCTAATGACTCATAATACCTCCAATAGAAAGCATGCCAACCTTAGTGAGTTTCAAATTCCATTAATTGATCAAAGTTAGGCCAATATGGCTTTAATTTCAACTGATATAATGATCTAACAAAGGACAGGTATGTAGCAATTTGTTATGTTCCCCTACCTTTGAGCAAATTTATTATCTTTGTAAATATATCTTTGATGCATGGGGTTATGGGTTTGAAACAAGAAATGAAGATGGGGAAATTATATTGGATTTTGTGATAGCATACAACCTTACACTAGTGAGGAAATACATTTTTTTTTTCAAGAAAAGAGAATACTTGGACGTTTAAAAGTGGGAATAATAAGTTACAAATTGACTTCTTATGGTTAGAAAGTAGGATAGAAAAATTTGTAAAGATTGTGAAGTCATTCTTTGAGAAAACTTAATTACCTAACATAGGTTAGTAGTGTTGGATATGTGCAAACATAGTATTAATAGAGGATAAATGTGCACGACTCTTAAAATTAAATGATGAAAGTTAACGGATGAAAAATAAAATATATTTAAGGAAAGGGTAGAAGAACATGTATTAGGAGAAGTACACACTCGAATATTACATGCGCTAAGATGACATTTAGTCAATGGGTCGTGCACCACTAAGTAAAGGATCTTGGTCGTGGAATGAGAAAGAATATGAGAAGGAAAAACGAACATCCTATAAGATATTGTACACTTTTAATATGAGTAAAATTTTAAAAAATATACAGTAGTCAAGAAAGAGGCCAAGAAAGTAGTGAATGAAGTAAAAAATGAAACTTATGAACGCTTATATCGAAAATTGGATACAAAAGGAGAAAAGGATATTTACATAGTAGCTAAAGCGAGAGACGGGTAGACAAGAGATCTTATTCAAATAAGATGTATTAAAGATGAATGCAATAGGGTACTATTGAATAATGAGGAAATAAAAGGGCGATGGAAGATTTATTTGCATTCACTTTTTAATGAAAGTTTAGGTGAACAACATAATTTTAGTAATTTAAGCTGGTTAAATGAGTATAGAAATTTAAATTATTATGAATTCAAACTTCAGAAGTAGAACAAATATTAAATTGGATGCAAAATGGAAAAGTAGTTGGACCTGATGATATTCCGACAGCGGTATGGAAGTGCTTAGGAAAATAAGGTATTGAATGACTTATAAAGTTATTCAACTTTAAGATGAAAATAAAAAAATGTTTGATAGGATAAGTACTCTAGTTCCCTTATATAAGAACAAAGGAGATGCACAAAATTGTGCAAACCATAGGAGTATTAAACTAATGAGTAATAATATGAAATGTTGGGAAAGTGTAATAGGAAAAAAGACTAAGGAGACCACGGTGACCAAAAATCAATTTAGATTTATGCTGGGAAGGTGGACAACAGAGGTATGCATCTTCTCAGATAACTAATTGAAAAGTATTGGGAACAAAAGCATATGATATTCGTTGATTAAAAAGAGTTTATAAGAGTTCCAAGGGAAATTATATACAAAATTTTAGAAAAGAGAGGTGTTAGTATGACTTATATTGAACTAAATGATGTATGAGGATGTAATGCTAATAGAAAAAATTTTAGGCGGATTAATCAAAAAGTTGTCCTTAAGAATACGGTTACATCAAAGATCAATTCTAAGTCCCTAACTTTGTACACTAATCATTGACAAAGTTACTAGACACATCTAAGATATGGCATCGTGGTGCTTGTTGTTTGTAGATTATATTATTTTAGTAGTTGAGATTGAGTAGATGCTAAGATCGAATCATGGTGGGAAACCTTAGAAGTGAAAAGTTTTACGCTTAGTAAAGACCGAATATATTGAATTTAAGTTAAGTAATATTAGATGTAATGAGACATAAAATAATAGATGACGGGTTGTGAGAGCTTTAAGTATTTATGATCATTTTTGTAAAGGGACAGAGGGATTGAGAGATATCTTACATAGAATACAACAAGGATTGTTGAAATGGAGGAGAGCGTCAAATTTTCTTTGTGATCGTAAAATACCTCTAAGACTAAAAGAAAAGTTTTACAAAATGGCGGTTAGATATGCTATGTTATAGGGAGTTGAATGTCGGTTATGACTCAAGTACATGAGCAGAAGTTGAAAGTTGCATAAATGAGGATATTAAGTTAGATGTGCGGACATACTAGGATAGACAAGATAAGAAATTAAAATATTAGAGAGAAATCGGGTTGCACCTATTGTGGGAAAATTAGGGAGCTACGTTTAAGATGCTACGGACATGTATGCACACAAATAATAGATTCTCTGGTTAGGCATGTGAAACTATGGCAAATGTGCATGTCAAACGAGGAAGAGGAAGACCAAAGAAGACTTGATTAGCAATAATAAAATAAGATAAAATTTATTTAAATATAAAAAATGATATAATAGTGGGGATAAAGTTCATTGGTGTAGAAGGATCCATATAAATGATTCCATCTAGTTGGATAAAACTTGATCGTTGTTGTACTGTATTAGTCATACTGGCCCAATTTATGCATACAATAATTGGTGCTGATCCTAACCCTATGCTATTAGTGGACAGACCTATACCTGACTGAGGATTGGAAGCCATGCCCCTGCACAAGACATTCTATCAATCACTGTAATGAAAGCAATCTTGTCTTCCAATAAATATCATGTTCGCACATGGAAATAACATAAAACATTAATGGTTACTTGTTATTTCCATCAAAATTGCGCCCTCTTGTGTTTATAGTTGGGAAAGACTGAATATTTCCAATTATCTCTCATAACTCTTGTAGTGATAGTTTTCCCTTTCTATTACTATTCGGGGCTGACTTTAGCAGCAACCACTTCCTTTTTACAAGCTAAGTAATTTTAAACTTTGCACTTTGGTAATATAAAATGTCATTGATCAGATTGTTGATAATTCTGTTACTTTTGTTTTAATGGAAATTTAAATCAAGTTTCCATAGTCATTTGATGATAACTTGATATCAGTTAATCAGATCTTTCTTGGAGTTCATGCCTCAAAGTTCTTGACAGTTTTAGGATTTCTGAATTGTGATTGTTGGAACTTTGATTTCAATTTCACTACTCTTTATGTTTGCCATGCATCTAGTTAGCTCTTTAGAATATGTTCCTGTAACAGGAACAACTTGATGGAGCAGGAATTGAGCTTCCAAGTCTTTACAAATGGATAGAGAGTCAAGTTCCAGATTGCTGTAGAACTGAAGCTTGGAGGAAACGAGCTCACTGGGTCGGTACTCAGGCACCTGCTGAACTTAACCAATCAATTAGAGACGCTGAACATTATCTACAATCCCATCAACCTGTAAGGAGGTGAGACTTATTTCTTTGTGCGCCTTCATGTTGCAAGTTGCTAAATTAACTTATGTATTACTCTAATAGGAAACATGGTCGCATCTATGAGATAGGCTCCAGTGGCTATTTAGCCAAAAATCTTTCTGTCAAGGACTGTGACAATTTCAGGGAATATTCTGAGCAAGATTGGCATACATTTGATGAGATTACTCATTCTAATCAGTGGTCAGACATTAACTCACTTAGCAATAATTGGGCAGCTGTTTACCTGGCTAGTACTCCTCAACAAGCTGCAAATTTAGGCCTTAATTTACCTGGAGTCAATGAGGTACAAATTCTCACCTGTGTGTTAAACCTTTTACTCTTCAGGTTCGTGCATTCTCATTATCCGATGCTTTCATGCAAAATATGTTTTCCTTTCTGAATCAGTCAGAATTCTCTTGCATAATTTCCTATTTTTTTGGAGGTTGGAGATACATACATTATGAAAATAAAGTAGTAGTTTCAGAATTTGAGAAAAGTGAAGCTTGACAGGAAGTTGAGGAATGAGTAAAACATGTATGTATCATGTGCTACACAAATTACTATATATGCCATTTCACACTCCATTTTTCTGTTCTTTAATGATTTTCCTTGTAAGCTTATTGGCAAGTTCATGTTCTGCATATTGGCTAGACTGGTGGACCAAAATATTGTTGAACGTTGATAGTGAAAGTTTTCTGGTTTTATCTTTTTCATTAACTTAAAAGGTAGAAAAGGAGCCTTGACACAATGGTAAAGTTGTTGCCGTGTAACCTAGATGTCACGAGTTTGAGTCTTTGAAACAACCTCTTGCAAAGGTTGCGTACAATAGGCCCTTCATCAGTGGGAGCTTCATGCACTGGGCTGCCCTTTATTTACTCGAAGGTATTTTAGATTAGGGACAACATGGAGCCCTACAAGTTCTTGAGTTTTCTCGACAATATGACACTAATGCTCTATTTACTTTAGAGGAAGTAAGTGCAAACTAGGAAAAATTTCCTTTGTTTACTTCATAAAAAAGGATGAATTATATTCCTTTCTCTTATTTACTTTGAAAAAACCGAAGAAGTTATTTTCCTTTTCTTTATTTACTTAATAGACAGACGGATTTATAAATCCATCCGCAGATAATTTTTTCATTATTTTGGCTTCCGTCCAAATTGGACGGAAAGCAATTCCCTTCTTCACCGTGCGCAACTATTTCTCGCAATCACAACCGACGTCACTCATGACCACGATCGGCAATCACGCATGACGTCTTCCTACCAGCGACCCCATGAGGATGAGCGACCTCGGAGCAACGATCTCGGAGCGGTCTGCTGCACGAGGTGGTTTTGTGGGTGATTGTGGCAATGGCCGACGCCTGCTTCGTTGCCTCCGCGATAAAACCCGACAAGCTTTGGTTTTTATTCCTCCATATTATCAATTATCTGCCTCCTCCCTTTCCTTCCAATACACTTCTCCACCATTCACCTCTGCAGCATCTCCGCCTTTTTCCTTACTTGGCCCGTCTTGTTCAAGCTCTTCCTCCTCTCTGACTTTGGTCCTCTCTTCGTTGACCTCCCCTTCTTCACCTTCCTCGCCTCCACCACCCTCCCGGTCAAGTTGGTCCACCAATAATAGACCTAAAAACCTAAAACCTGACCACCACTGCCCTTTTCCTCCCCTCTGCTGCCAAGGCTGCTCTCCTCTCCGTTCTCATCTCTTGTTACCGATTCAAAGACACAATCCATCCTTGTATACTCCTCACCATTTACTCTTTTCCATCTCTTTCCTTCCTAGAGTTTTTTCTTTTCTCACACCCTCCTATTCTTTTCTTGTCTCTTGGCCTTACCTACGGATTTTTTTTTTTCCACCATCAATTCCTTTCCTTCCCCTTTCCAGCTTTAGAAGTAAACATAACCTAAGAGTGACATGATTTAGGGCAGGACCTCTTTGAGTCCTACAAGGTCTTGGGGGTTCTTCATCTCTTGCCAATATGACTATTAGAGATATTAGCTTAAAAGGTTTATTGATGTTGTGAGTCAAGTCCCACTTTGGTATTTTTATTTTGGAATTTTATCACGAGCCCTACAAGCATGTAATTAATTACCTTTTGTACTGTAGTAATATATTTTCTTCTTTCAAATTTTACTTTGTATTAAAGCTCCCCTCCTAGAGTTGCAGTTTTTCAATAGAGGTATGCCTCTAAGAGGAAGGTCCTTGGCCCCCTCCCTTATCTCTCTTTCTCCCATAGCCACGAGCTATGATCTGCTGTTGCAGCATCCTGCATGCATCATTGAAGCCCCATGCGTATCTCCTCCGTGGCAAGGAAGTTCTTCGCACATAATGCACCCTGGGTTCTCTCTTATTGTAGAGCCTCAAAATCATCTTCATGAGCCTTTGCTGCATGCAAGCTTTTGACTTCTGAGTACAAGTTGTGTGAACCCTTGGCTTCTCCTATGTTTGTAACTCGCATAACCCAAATTATGATGATCCTCCAGCAAGTGTCATCCATCTCTTTTGTTGTCCATGCACCACTCATGCTCGTTTGTGTGACCTCTCACGTCCACTGCACTGTTGCCTTCATGTCAACTCTTCTCCTTGCGATTCGTTCACCTTTCCTCATGCCAACACTTCTTGCGATTCATTCACCTTTCCTCATGCCAACGCTTCTCCTTGTGATTCATTCACCTTTCCTCAAACCAACGTTTCTCCTTGCAATCCCCTGCAATGGTACAATGTCCTCCACTAGACATCAACAATCTTCTTCTCTCTGAGTGCATGCGCTGTGTCACTGTGCCTTACATTCTTCATGTGGTATCACATAGTCTCACGTTTCATGATGGATCAGCCTTTGTCGAGATCACCCTCATTGTCTTCATGCTTCTCATTAAGTTCCTTGATCTGATGGATGAAGCAGTGCTTGATTGAGCATGCCATTTATCTTCTCTTGGAAGACATTATCTAGCTTAACTCAATTTCTGTCTATTTGTGATGCAGTGCTTTTACATCTCCCAGAACAGCCTTGAGGGTTGACATTTTAATTCATTTTAGGACACAAATGTTTAATGTTGGTTCACAAATGTTTGTCATTACTGATTCGAAGTGTGGATGAAAATGAGAGAGTTGGGGTTCAAAGTGTAGATAAGCAATGTTAAAATTAATAAGCTATGCAACATAAATCTTGATCTATTTAATTACAAGGTTAGGCTGTCACTCCTAAGTGATATTACTTGTGATATACCCTTGCATAGATCTCAATGGAGGGATAAAGTTCATGTAATCAACATCAAATAGCTGGGGTGTAACTGATTTTGGTGATACATTGATATTAACTAGCTTCCTGTTGTTAGTTTTTTTTCTTTATTCAAGGAGTACTCAGTATGCACATATGGTGATGACAATGACCAATAGATGTTTGCTAGCCTTATTATTCAAGGAGTGCCTAGTATGTTATGCTTCGAAAATACACTCTGCTCTTCCATAATGCTTGGCTATACTGTTTTGAAGTTTGACATTTTTTTTGGTTTCAATTTGCATTTGTCTCCTCAGGAAGCATCCTTTGTTTTTTTTTCCATCCCAAACGCTTGTATCTCAATCATCTATTTCTGTTTTGGCCTTTCATAGGTTGAGGAGATTGGTGAATTTGAAGGTAATCCATTATACGCTGAAGCAATCCAAAATGAAAAGGAGATTGGATTTACTGAAGAACAAAAGAGAAACTACAGAAAGGTGTGGTGCCATTTTCAGAGCTATAAGTTACCACATTTTTTTTTGTAGTATGCTTTAATTTCAGTCATTGAGCTTTACTGAATAACTGATTCAACACCTGATATGCATTAAAACAAAGGTTCAAAATTTCGAGTCATATTGGAGTTTCGGTCTTTGACTACAACTATATTGTTTAGACGTATGATGCCCGTATAGAATTAGTTGTAGGAGGAAGGAGATAAAAAAGAAAAATACGAAAAGGACACATCTATATTCCTAACTCCCAAATAGAATTGTACAATTTTAACATTGTATTGGATGAATAAATGCTTAAAAAAACAAACATCATTTCAATTCATGTTGATGTAGATTGTAACATATCAAAGGGTGTTGAATGTTTATGATACAATAATCATGGACATGACACAACAACAAACAACAACAACCACGACCGAGCCTTTATCCACTATATGGATCCTCCTATGTCATTGAGCTCGATTCCCTACTATATCCTCATCTATATTTAAATGTCTTTTTATCTTGTTTAAATTATTGACACAACAACACAAGATAAATTACTTATGCCAAGTAGTTTCTAGTTTTGGTAATTTTTTGGGAATGATATGTTTTGACCATGTTGCATGACACAATATGAGATTTTAAAGCATGCTAAAAACTTACACAAGTATTGAAGAGTCATCACCTTTCCAATATCCAGCATTTTTTTTTGTTTGGTGATATAAAATCATCAGATATTTGAAATGGAAGTGAAACAAAATCACCCATAATTCAACATACATAAACCAATTTATCCAAGGCAGTATCATCCTCCAATTTCTTTGGAAGTGGACTGGTAGATGATCTATGTTCTAAATCTTCTTTCCCTAAAACCCATAATTCATATGAGTATCCCTAAATATCCATGAAGAAGAAGAGGAAAAAAATTAAAGGAAAATAAATGGATTCACATGGAAACCAAAACAAAATGCTAATATGTGAGTAATGAAGGGATGAAATATTGGGGTAGACCATAGATGGTTCTACTGACCTGGAAAATAAAAGCATGCCATTTTTGGTATTGCAATCTGGAGTTGAAATGCGAGTTAATTTTGAAAGGCACAATCTGTTGGGATTCACTCTTCATACTCAGCTGCTTGATAACAAGCTACTGAAGGAAAGGACATCATCGTCTTGCTTCATTCATATTTTACTCAAATTTGTATTCTCTCATTGTTTTTGGAGTTGAAACATTCAATTTTTTGACATCTGTTGCTGGACCAGTTGGGCTGCTGTGGATTTGTTTCATCTGTTGGTATGCATGGTGCAGGTTATGTAACTGTCTTGACTTGTAGGAATACTAGTAAAACAATTTTAAACATTCATAGAAGAACTTGACATGCTTATGTGAGACAAGCTTATTCTTTCTTTAGGTCCAGTTTCCTACTAAGATGCCGGGGAGAAGTTTCTATAGGGGCTCTTTTCCTCCATTTCTTTAGGTAGAGATAGTGGAGGAAAGGAAGAGGCTGAGAAAACATTTCCCTAACTTCTTCGTATATTTCTTTTATAAGATTTGTGCAGAAGCAATACTGTTGGCAATTTCTAGTCAAAATCAAATTTATTATTCAAAATTATTATATTAATAATTTTTAAATAACCATTCATATAGATTTAAACTATTGAAGGGGAGTCTTGGCGTAATGGTAAAATTGCTGCCGTGACCTTATGGTTATGGTTTGAGTTGTGGAAACAACCTCTTGCAATATAGAGTAAACTACGTACAATGGATCCAATGTGGTATGACCCTTCCACGGACCTGTATTGGCGGAGATTCGTGCACCGGGCTGCCCTTTATAGATTTAAACATTTCTTCCTCATTCTTTTCTTCCAAGGAATCCTAAACAGAGAAATCTATCCCTATTTGATTCCTCTAGTTGTTTTTCCTACCTTTTTCTATAGGTATTTGCTTCTCATTGGAAATTGACCCTTGGTCTTTATTTTTTTTTTTAATTTTTGCGTGTGTTTCTCTCTTGGCTTATCACGTTGAACTTCTTGTCTTGCTTGAGGTCTTTTCTCATTCCATTTTCTTTCAGTTTCTTTCAGCAACGTTTCTTCGTACTTATTTTGATGTCTTCCCTATCGGGATTCTATTATGCTTTTAAAAAGGAGTTTCTTGCCAAAGAGGTTGCAAGAAAGGATTTGATGGCGTTTAGGATGCTAAGAGAGAATTCAGCGATGTCAGAAGATGGAGCTACTAGAGGCATTGTTTTAAAGTATTTTTCCAATTTTTACCATATTTTAGTCTAGGCTTCAACTGAACCATATTTTTTTTATAATTCTTTACCATTCACTTTTTTGGGGGAACAACAACAACCAACCAAGCCTTATCTCACTGGGTGGAGACTTTTTCGGGAGAAGAGAATTAATAAAATATTTTACACCAATCATGATTCTTACTTTGGGTTCCTAGTTCATCAAGAGCGAGTCACCCTCTTAATCAAATAGTTTTTCATGATTTGAACCCGGTCATCTGGATTGCTATGGTGCAATCTTACCATTTTGCAAAAGGCCTGTGCTTTGGATCTTTTATTGTTAATGCTCATTTCATGTACAGTTCTTGTTGAATTTTAGAAGGGTTTAGGAGATCAAGGTATAGTTGTTTGATAAGTTATTCCATAAACTTTTGAGAATTAAAGTATGTCCTAGTAATGGAGGAAATTTTTCTATCTCAATGTTAAAATCTAATTATAGAGGGATTAGCTTGATAAATTAGACCTGGAACTCTGGTAAACTGTTATACAGATTGAGGATAAGAGATCTGACAAACATTTTTTCGAATCAATTTGGTCATGGATTTAGGAGATAAACTACAAGTTCTATTTATTTAATAAGACGACTAACGGGAAAGCACAGAGAGAACAGGATGATTTGTACCTGATTTTTATTGACACAGAAAAAGCTTATATAGATTAAATTTGAAGTTTACATCAAGGCTTAACTTGGAGTCCCTATCTCTTTTATCAGCACTAGATAAACTGACTGACATATTACATTGAAGATAAACCTTTCCTTAGTGTATTATAGTCAATACCATTTTGCCCTAGCTGATGAGCTTATAAATACATTAAATTTGGAGTTTGAAATATCCAGAAAAACCAACACCTTCTTTTGCTATGGAAAAAGTTTTTTGTTTTCATTTTCTTTGACTTTTATTTCTTTTATTCTTGTTTTTTTGGAAACATCAACAAGAAATAAAATTTGATATATAATGGATCTATTATATAGCAGAAAGTAGATATTGATAAAGATTTCATTAATTAGAGAAAGAATGGTTGATTGAATAGAGCCCAATTTGTGGAGGCTTTTGTGGTTGTCGTATACCCTTTAGGGAAACAAGAAAATTTGATAAACTGTGGTATGACTTACCATACCTTATGGATTATGTTGAGTTGTAGAGAAGCAATATGCACAAAAAATTATGTTAACATAGATGGGAAAGCTAAGATGGACATGTGGCTTTACTAAAAAGGACAATAAAAAGGTTAATTTGTGAGAGTAATTAGGTGCAATTTCAGTAGATGATATAATGACTGAAGATGGTACAGACATATTAAAATTTAACTCATATATTCTATATTTAAAATGGTTGAAACAAATAGACTGAAAGGTGCCAGTGATAGAGGGAGACTACATGAATATTAATAGTGATATACTCTTCCTTGCATAGAGTTCAATGGACAGGGATAAACATGGGTTGATAATAAAGATAATGATGTTTTCTTTCTGTGTAGCTACTGTTTGTTGCCCTAAATAGTTGTGCACTTTGTTTTTGTTATTTTTTTACAACACCCAAAGTCCCTGGCCAATGATGTAAGACAAACAGAAATTGAAGGGTGATCCTGGTGGCAAAAGGCGATTCGCTCGTCCCAGCACAATTGAAGGGTGATCTTGCCCCTATGGAAGATGGAACATTAAAGTGCTTACCTTCCAAACTATTTTCTACTGGATCACTAATCTTGATGGTGTAGCACTATATGGTTAACCGGATCTAAGGGAACTCATGCTCACAATTTTCTTCCGGTATGATTGCCCTCTTTGAGTTGTCATGTATGTGCCCATCCTTTTCTGAGACACAAGTATTGCACTTATAGGACTACCAGACTGAGCAGGAAGCCAGCCATAGGAGGGCTTGTTTTACTTGTTCTTTGATTACAGATTTCATGATATAGTAAGAAAGTGGATTAACTTCATTTTTTTAGTAGTTCTCCTTACATTGTATGGCATAATTGGCATGTAATTACTGTATGATACATTTTAAGATTTTTCATTGCTCTTATTCTTGTTTATTCTTCATGAAATGAAACAATTATCCTCAACTTTTGCAGGTTAGAGAAGAAGATGACATGAAAGTATCAAAGAAACTTGAACTTCGTTTGAAACAAAAGAGAAAAAGAAAAGTAAATTATCAGACTGTGTCCCTTGCCAAATGGGTCTAATCTTTTGTAGTTTAAGTGTTTTCCCCATAACCTGTTAACTTGTTATATACACATTCAATTGGTGTTCTTGCTAGATTTCTTTTGCTAGGCCTGAAAAGATTTTCCTATGAACTCCATTACTTTGTTTTGCCATGACCATATTTCACATGTTCAATAAATTCTGCAGGAACACATTCAGAATGAGATATTGGATGACACTGCAAACACAGGTGAGTTTCAGTCAGATTTCATTGATCAAATATCACCCAGTCCATTTGCTGGCCATGCCACAGATACTGCTCAAGATTTGAAGCTTGAAAATTCTATGGATGAAAAGCTGATTCTGCATGGCATAGTCAAGAAGAGGTTACTTGAAAGTGTGGATGCAGATGGACATGACAGTAAAAGGTGTAGGACAGTTGTCATAGAGAGTGACGACGAAGTAATAAATGTGATCAAAGACAAGGTTGCGGTGGAAGATTTGTCGATGCATCTGAGTCCACCTGAAAGAGTTAGAGAAGTTGATGTGATAGATGTTGATGTTCTTTGTTCACCAACTTCAGCTAATAATTGCAGCAGTTCAAATGTTCCCCTGACATTCCATTGTACAGCTTGTTCTGAAGTACTTAAAGCTTCTGAAGTGCAAGGACATCCATTGATTGAAGTAATTATTTGTGGGAATTGTAAGCTTCTGGTAGAAGATAAAATGAAAACAAAGGTAATGTTTATAATTCATGGTTGAGTAATGGTCCCATGCAATCTTTCTAGGTTTGTTTGTTTATTCATTTTGATATTTTACAATTGATGAAGGTTGTATGTGCTAGCCAAAACACAAGCTATGTTCACTGATGAACATATAAAAAACATGGGAGAGATGATAAGTGAAAGATAGTGTGTGGGTGATTGAGAGGGGGGGGGGGGGGGGGTGGGTTTGGGTTTGGTTTTTCTCTCCAAAGTATTTTTGATGGCCAAAGCACATTGGGAGAGTTAATTAAGGTGTTTATAAATTTTACTCAAAGCGTTGCATTTTGAGGGGGTGGTGGAATACAAAATTTTCTTAAGAAGATAGAAAGATGGAAAGAAATCTTTTATATATTTTCCTTTTCCTCTATACCTCTCTTCTTCCACCAATTACGTTTGGTAGTGCTTTCCTAAGTTCTCTTGAAAGCCAAAACACATTGGGAGAGTTATTTTATGGTTCAAGTTCTTTTTACTCAATGCCCTGCATTCTGAAGCTATTTTTCTAATGCAGGTTGGAGAAGGCTTTCTAAAGGTACTTTGGAAAAGGCAGTCTTAGACAGAAAATAATTTAAAACTTAAATAAATAATATGTTATTAGTATTAAACATTACAAAATTAATATTAAATACTAAAATAATATAAATATTGATTTATATTCTATTGTTAATTTACTATCTTTTTTTTTTAAAAAAATAAAATCAAAGGTATTTATATTTTAAATAGTAATGAAGCATAAATATTCCATTTTAATAATAAACTAAACAAACAAGATGTTATAATTTAAATTGTATTAAATATGTTTTTTCTTCTAATTATTTATTATATTATCTTTATTGGGACAAAGGCGATCCCACTTTGTGGGGTAAAAACTTGGTTGTTGTTGTCGTCGTATCTTTGTTTCTCTCAACGGGTAAGTGCTTTTTTGTTATACTTTTACTGAACACAATATATAGTAAAATTGCTTTCCAGAGCAATTTTTAGATTTAATTTGCTCAGCTTAGAAGAACAAATGGGAGAGTAGGAAATTAAGGACGAAGAAAAAAAAGGTTCATAGGTGAGAAAGGGAGGAGGAAAAAACTTAGAAGAAGATTTTAAACTTTCCACTTTTGTGAAAGAAAATGATCTAATTTTATCTCTATGCATCTGTTTCTTTAATTTTCTTCCCAAGTAAGCAACACTTTGTAGTGATCCATCCCTTTTCTAGTTCTGCATTACAATTTTCTCTTCACATAAATAGGCCTTATAGGGCCCTCATACATTGTTTTTTTCCTCGTACTTGTCAGAATTTTATTGAAGTTTATAATTTTACTATTATAGTTTAATGGAAAGATGATAAAGTCGATTATCAAAATTCTAATTGTAGGCCGGTAGCTAATTGATTTAACTAGTACTTGACCAAATTTAACCGAACAAAGGTACTCCGATTTGATTTAGTTTGTTCTAAAGGTGTTTGGTTAATAACGAAAAATAAAACTGAACATTGCAGTTCAGCTTAAACCTTGTGGAGGATTCATATTATTATAAAGCTACCTGCGTAATATCTTCATGATGTAATTGGACTTATTGCATGTTAAAAACACCTTCAAAGCAGAGAAAGATCTTTTCCTGCTGTTTCTATTCTATAAATCTCAAATGCTTTAGTTATTCCAAGATTGATGCATTTTTGATTGCAGGACCCTGATGATTTCTGTAGATGGTGTGGTAAGCCTGATGATCTCATAGGGTGTCATTCTTGTATGATGATGTTCTGTGCTATGTGTATATCAAGGAATTTTGGTGAAACACGATTATTGGAAGTTAAAGCAAATGGTTGGGATTGCTGTTGCTGTTTACCAATGCTGTTAGAACCATTTATCTTGGAATTTAAGAAAGCTGTAAAAGGATTCTCAATTTCTAGCTCTGAAAGTGAGTTTGAGCTTCCAGATGGTGAAATGGATGTCAGACTAGGGTAAGTATTACCATCTTTATATTTCTGGTTTCTGGCTTGATTATGGGACTTACTATTTGCATCAGTTGTATTCCTTATCTACAATCAAATTGTTTTGGTGTATAACAATGATTAATTGTATGATAAGCCTGCAAATTCAATTCATACATCATTGAAATTCATGATTGTATAAACATTGAGGAAATTAAAGAATATACCAACTAAGCCAACCAAATTTCTTGTAGCTATAAATAAGCATTCTTGGTAATAATTGTCTTCTTCCATTTAGTTATTCTGTCAATCTACCTTTTTTTCTTGTTATAAATTGAATTATTTCGTTTGAAATCTTTTCTTTTTTCTCTTTTTTTTTTTCAGCCACAAGAAAAGAAGAAAAAAGAGGATTAGGAGAATTATGGATGATGCAGAACTTGGAGAAGAAACGAAGAGAAAAATTGCAATGGAGAAGGTCTCTGATTATCTAAATATGTTTTTCTTGAGAAGTCATAAATATGCTTATTTATTATTTATTTCTGCAGGCTAGGCAAGATCATTTGAAATCAATGCAGGCGTCATCTTTCAGTAAATTAAGTACTATTAGAAGTAGTAGTGAAAGTGTAACAGAAAGCATTATGACTGATGCAACTGAGGGTTTTATTATTAATGTTGCTAGAGAAACTGATGAGGAGCCTGTGAGAATTCCACAGAGCATTTGTGCAAAGTTGAAGCCCCATCAGGTATCCTCTCAGTTTCTTTGTTTATTGATCTTTTACTATTCTAATATGGTTGTCAACTAGTTGTTTTATATCTTTTTTTTGTAGTCCTTGCTTCCACTTTATTATGTCATTGATGATGGATGTGGAGTTATTCGAAAAAATAAACTAAAATAATATTTTTTTGAAGCAGTAATTAAGTCTAGCTTTAGTAGAAAGTAAAATGGAAGAAAAATACAGTAAGATGGTATGACATGTTTAAGGATGATAAATCCAATATTTAAACAAGTTGAACCGACAAGAGGTGATGGTGTCAAAAGAGAATAAAATCCTTGTAGCTAACCTTAAATTGTTGGGACTAACACATCAATTAGACTTGTATTGTTGTTGTAACTTATTTTAGTTGGTTTCATTGGTCTTATTATATTGAATCCAAAGTTACTCTCTATCTTTTTTCTTCAAAGTAGAAGGCTTCACACTTTATTCAAGTTTCTTGTGATAAGGGATCTTGTGCTGTAGATCAATATATGTAGTCTTGTCAAAAGTAGTGGTACAATATTATAAATCTTAGGAGTTATAAATACATATCCTACAACGCTGAATTCAAAGTAACCACAGAAAGCAAAAATCAATACAGTTAATTTTTGCTTAGTGCTTTATTGAGGTATCTATGCTTGTTAGTAGCTTCATACTAGATCTTGCTCATGAATGTCTGCATGTTTCAAAAAAAAAAAAAACTATTCAAGAGTAGTTAGGCACTTTGATAACATGAGAAAAATATAATAAGACGATTGGATGATTCAAGGATGACTAAAAGTAGATTCTGTAGTTAGGCAAGTTAATTCAATTAGAATTGAAGGTGTAATGGGTAGAGAGAGATAAAATAAAACTCAAGTTCTACCATTGGAAGTTTTTCAAGATATTTGAATATTGCTAATGATATAGCTCTATATAAAGTTAACTAGAGGGATAAGATTCCATAGCCAAAGCTAAATAGTTAGGAGTTAGAAATAATATGGCTGACTATGATTTTATTATAGCAAGTTACATTGGTAGTCACTGGTCGCTAGTCATGGACCATTACTTAATCACTCAGGTCCATGTGCTTCGAGTTTGAACAAGTATAAAATCTGGTACATGCACTGAATTTGATGTCCATCCCCAGTAGACTGCTTTAGCTTTGCTTCATTCTATATCAAGAGATAAAAGGGAAGAGGGCGTTGTTTCTTAACAGGGTAGGACTAATTTATGGAAGAAGTGTGTAGTTGGGTATTGAAAGAGAAAGAGTGCTGACTGGGAGAAAGATTGGAATGGAATGGAATGAGACACTTGCTGCTCTTTCTGTGCCACAGACGGTATGGTGCTACCATTGAGACTATACCGTGAGTTGATGCTGTAGGCACAACTTGAATGCTCTCCGTTCTCCAATTTACTCTCTTCCTCACCCATACCTGTCTTCCATTGCTAGTGGACCATGATTGCAAGCATCGATTGTTATTGATTGACATAGCCGAAATGTATAATTTCAGTTGCTGGCTGATACCAATAATGCGCTAACACAATTAAATCACACTATGTTGCCCTTTCCAATATGAATTCAATGGTACCATTCAAGATAATGCTTGCCTTCACCAGTTCCATCTAGAACTGATCAAGATAGGAAGATTTTCTTCCCATCACTGATCGCTCAATTTTGTTTGCTACCTTTTAGGGGATGAAATACTAAAAAGTGAGAAGCAAAAGGGAAAATGCACCATTTAGAGCATTGACGGTACTAAAGATGAGTGACACTAGAATTAAAGATGATGACAACAACAACCAAGCCTTATCCCACTAGGTGGAGTCGGTTGTATTATCCTTTTACGTCATTAAGTTCTATCTCCTACTATATCATCATCTATATTTAAATAAATTTTATCTTATTATATTATTGCTAACCAAGTCTTTTTTAGTCCTTTTATATACGTGTTTGTTATAGTTCCACATCGCCTAACTGGAGCATTTAGTGATCGTCTACCTGCCCATGCTATCTTAAACATCTCTCGAAGTTTTTCTCAATAGATGCAACTCCAACTTTCTCTCAAATTCTCTCATTTCTTATTCTATCCATCCTCGTATGTCCACACATCTACCTTAACATTCTCATCTCTGCAACTCTCATCTTCTGCTCATGTGCTCGAGTCATAGCCCAACATTCACCTCCATATAACATAGCAGGTCTGACTACGATTTTGTAAAAATTTCCTTTAAGTTTTAGAGGTATTTTACGATCATATAAAACACTCGACGCTCTCCTCCATTTCAACCATCTTACTTGTATTCTATGTAAGATATCTCTCTCAATCCCTCAATCGTGTTGGAAAAATGATCCTATATATTTAAAACTCTTAGTTTCGAACAACTCGTCGTCTCCTATTTTAACAATTGTCTCATTACGTCTAATATTGTTGAACTCTCCTATTTTAGCAATTGTCTCATTATGTCTAATACTGTTACTTAAATTTCATATATTCTGTCTTTATTCTACTAAGATTAAAACCTTTCTCGTCTAATGTTTCCAACCAAGATTCTAGTTTTTTCTCCGTCACGAAACAATTTCATTTGCAAACAGTACTGTGTTTTGAATGTGTGTAGTGAGTGCATCCATAATTAGTGTAAAAAGATAGGGACTTAAAGATGATCCTTGTTTTAACCCTATCTTTATTGGAAATATTTTAGTTACTCCACCTGAAGTCTTTGCTCAAGTCGTTATATCCTCGTACATATCCCTTCATCATTTCTCGTTCTTTATTTATAGTTAGCTAATATAAGGTCATATGTTATCGCAAAATCTAATATAGTTTTCTTCCTTCATTTCTCGTTTCAAACCCATAACCCTATGTACCCATTCATATTCCTCATTTTTCACTTTGATATGTTCATTTAGATCACCTTGTATTAAAATCATTTCATTTGGTGGAATGTTTTTGTAATATTTCATCAAAATCGTCCCAAATCTTGATTTGATAGCTTTATCTAATCCTATATTATCTTGAGGACTATAATTCTATCCTTTTTTCTATTTACTCTTACAACGTCATCCTTAAACGAACTTTCTACAACAATACCTACTCCATTTCTTATTTTACTCTTTCCTGTACTATAACTTAAAACTATCTTTGCCTTCTTGCCTACCCATTTTGTTTGTTGTACGCACAAAATACTAATTCTTCTCCTAATCACCTTATCTACTACCTCCATTGATTTTCCAGTCACGGTTCCTATAATCCATGTTCCAAATTTTAGACTATTAGTTTTCCTATTATATTTGTTCTTATATAACTTATGGTGTGAGAACTTTTTCCTATTTAACACTACGCCCAAGTTCTCAAGGAGATGTAACGATCGTTGCGTCTGACCCAACAACGAGAACTCTTGCATATTTAGCATTACACCTGAGTTCGGGAGATGTAGCGGTCCTTGCTAGACGTTAAAGTCGGACTGCAACACGTTTGTTCCGGGTTACATCCTACCATTAATACAATAGTTTAATGGATCCATTAACTGAACATTTGCTTTTAACGTTGGTTGGTAACCTAATACAACCCTTCTCCTTTATCGGGGCCTGGGACTAGCCATGACGGGGTTTGTAGTGAGCGGAGTTAAACAAGATATAGTTTGACTAAGAAATCAATACCAGTGCCACCTACCTGTTGTAGGAGTGCAACTCATTTAAGTTGATCTTGGAACTCTTTGAGGCATACAGAGTGTTGTTACGACACATATTGAAACTGTGTTGTCCGGGCTGAAAACTGAAACTCCAGCATGTAATGGTACTTTAAACATTTTAGTGAACCATACCGTACATAATGTACTGATATTAACCAATGTTGAACTGGTGTTCAACCAACCATTTCAGCGCTTAATGAGATTTTAATATTTAGGGGATACTGAATGGTAACCGAGTTATATTTTTGTTGGTTTATACATATTGAAGCAAGGTTTAATATCTATCAAAGCATACAATGGCTGATCTAAGAATGGGTGGCTATATGCACAAGGCAACCCTTGTTATAGGAATTGATTAAGCGAGAAGGTTATCTACTTGTAGAAGTTGGTGAGTTGTCATTTTTTGGAGGCACTTTATCCCTCACTGGCCCTGATTCGACAATAGAAAATCAAAATTAAAATACACAAAGGAATGATGAAAAAAAACAGAATAATGTAAGAAATTAAGAGGAGAACAAATGGCTAGCATGAAGATTCTCAAATGCACCAGCAAGGAAGCTCTTTGTCTCTCTTCTCCTCTGGATTCCCTCTGGTAAGTCTTCTTGATTTTGAAAATAAAATATGACTTTGCTATATCCACCTTGGATTTTCTGATGTTGCAATGCATAAAACTCAATGGAGGGAGAAGATTGATGTCGCCAAAGCTAAATAGTTGGGACAAATCAAATTAATGGTGGTGATTGTATATGCTATTGTGTTGGTACAAATATTATAAGATAATTTAATAAGAGTGAACAATTTCTTCTTCAGTTTCCAACCTTGTAGAGGATGTGGTGTATTCACTGCATGTTCTGATGAAGTCAAGGATTTTTGTGCATCATTACCTTATTTATTTCTTTGGCTTTTTTTCTTATTCTGGTTTTAGTGATTTGATCTATTTCCCCAGTTTTTCGTCTTTTGTTTGTTTTGTGTCCAGGTTCTTTCTTTGCTTTCATTTGCTTTGGTTATCCCATTTTTCTACCTAAGTTTGACTTGGAATCCAATTGGAATGACCGAATCCAATCTGAACCATCCTAATGATGTCTGAACTGGACATTTTTGATTATACACCTTGTTTCAGTATGTATATGCATATGTACTTTCCTGATCGAGGATTAATCTTGACGATGACTGCAGATTTCAGGAATACGATTTATGTGGGAAAACATTATACAATCTGTCAGAAAGGTCAAATCTGGGGATAAAGGACTAGGATGTATTTTAGCCCACACAATGGGCCTGGGGAAAACTTTCCAGGTGTGATCTTTTTGACTTTCATTGCTCAAAATGTCCTTGGTTTTGGTTTTATTTAATCATTAGAATTCTTTATGTTTCTCTGGAAACCAATCAATATTAAAATTTGTACTTTGAAAGCGTGTTTGTTCTCTCTGTTGTTAAAAATTTTCATCATTGATTATGTTGGAAATTCAGTAAGGAGAGTCATGAGCTCTGGTTCTGCCGCTGGCTTGCATTGTCTTTCACATGAAAACTTGTTCATATTATTCTTTTTTTATTATCTGCTTGTTCCTTTTTTTAAGAACTCATGATCAGTTTCCCGATGCTTTAATGTGAAGCTTTCTGCTAACCAAGGTAACAGTATTTTGGAGCATGTCTTTTTAGCATGAAATGTTTGGTTCCGAGTGTCAGAAACTACATAATAATGTGATCATGTTAATCTTTCATGTCGTTGTCAAAATTTTAATTAATGAATACCCAAGATATAAGAAACAACAATTAAGATTTCCAATGGAATCAGTTTAAAAGTGCAATAAACGTGGTTCTTTATTTTCACGTGCAGTATCTGTAGCTTAGACAGTTCCTAGAGTTACATGCATAAATGCTTTAAACTACGTTTCTGGTTAGTGGTTGATAGTATGGAATCCATGCAATTGTGCTCTCATTTGGTATAGCATTTATATTCTGAGGTTTCAACAGTTGTATACTCCCTGTGGTTAAATATCCTATAACAATAGTTTGGTCACTGATTATTTCTATTGTTTGAAATCAATCCAATTTAGGTGTTGAATTTTGACATCAAGGGTCTTGTGAATTTATCATTTCTAGGATAGTTTGTTAATGTTTTAACTGTATTCCTTAATGGTTAAATGAAATTAAAAATAATATTTTAACTCCTGTCACTGGTGGTTTACTCTCGGGTTATTGTACATCATACTTGAAATTATTTATTGTTTTAGTTCTGATGATCCAACTAACTTCTCTAATTTGTTAACTTGCATTTAGTGACTTCATAAAATTGATTGATCATTGTTAAGCATTAGTATTAGTAATAATGAAATTATACTTGAAAGAATAAGTTATTTCAAACATTATCATAAGATGGTTGTGCATAACAAGGTTTAAAATCTCGACCCGTGCCGAAGTTTCGGTCCCAGACCGGAACGATACGGTTTCGGTATCGTATCGTACCGTGCCGATACAGTTTCGGTAATTTTTTATTTATATATAATAATTATTAGATAAATATATTTATTATGTATAATTTAAAAATAAATTATATATTGATTTATATAAGTTCTCCATTATTAAACAAAAAATAATAAATATAGTTTTCTTTAAATAAAATTGTAACTCGAATTAAAATGGATACATTATAATATTCTTGTAACATTTTGTTTAGGCAACCTTTAAATTCTCCAATTCCCAGATTAAATAATTATAATTATATAAATTAATATAAAGATGTTATTTTATATATAATAATTATATAAATTAACTATTTATTCATTTAATTAATTATTAATTAAATAATATATATTTAAAATAGTAGAAAAACATTAGAATATCAATTAAATATTATATTAAAATAGTAAAAAAATATAAAATAATTTTTAAAAAATACCAGAATATAAATTTGATTTATTATAATTTTTAGAATTTTTTTTAGAATTTTTTAGAATTTTTTTTAGAATTTTTAAATAAAATTTAAAACAATAAATAATTTGAGAATATTATTTAATAAATTTATTATTTTTTAAAAATTTTAAATATATTTTTTTATATTTTATTGGGATAATTAAATTAGGGTATATAAAAGCCTCTTTAACATATCACGGTTCAAGTGGGAATTGTTTTAATTATTTAATACGAAATATTAATTTTGAACAGTAACCTCGCTCGCCCGCGACACCCGCCAGCGCCCCGCGATGCCGCCGACGGCAAAGGAGTCGCCCGGCGACGCCTCCGAGGGCACCGGAGGCGTCCGGCGGCACCGGAGGCGTCCAGCGACG
>JBAMIE010174697.1:0-14370 GCA_037177295.1 Kaempferia parviflora | reverse complement strand
CTTCTCGTCCACCGGTGTACTCTTCCGCAGACTCCCGCATCCCTCGGATGCGCCGAGCCCGTCGGCTCTCTCCCCACATCATCCTTCTCGTCCGCTGCATCTTCCGCTCGACTTCCTCCGTACCTAAGTTCCTGCACACTCAGCAGAGGGATCAAAAACAACAGCAGGACCTAACATAACTAAGTTGATCACATAAAAATCACCCAGGGACCAACAATAACAACCTAGTTTCTAGTCCAAAACATTGTTTAAAGCCTTTTCTGGTCCATTAATGAGTTTTGGTCAAAATCTATTTAGTTTCAATCACAACTCATTGATGCACCTAGAGAATTCTTATCGGATCCATTCCAAGCGCTACAGGTTTATGAAGTGTCACGAAGTCTATATGTTCTAGAGATATCAGTTTGAAGTCATTAACAATAGTGATTAGAAGGTTTTTAAAGTTTTTGACTTTATAGCAATTGACACATATATATATACATAACTTATCGTACAAGGTTAGAACTAGACATAGACACTATAAATATCTTCACCATACTACCCTCTTCAAATACATGCTAACTTTTTAAAAAATCCAAACCTCTTAGGTACATCAATGAATTTCAGTCAAAATTCATTAATAGACCTAAAGAGTTCTTATTGGACCCATTCTAACGCCTATATATTTCTGTAGTACTCTAGAGTCAAATATATCTTTTCTTTATTATTTAAAAAATAAATATCACATCAGTACTTATGTTTAAGGTGTGATGTTGATTTTTAAACACTAACATTAAACACCAACACTTCTGTGATGTTAATTTTTAAAAATCAACACCACAATAATATTAGTGTGTTAAACTATGATGTTAGTGTTTAAAAATCAGCTTTGGTATTTTATTTTTTATTAATAAAATCAGTTTTCGTTATTAATTAGTTTTTTTTTAATTTTTTTATAATTAGATATTAAAAAATAATTTTTTTTATTAATCTTCTATATTTTATTATAGTTTTTAGAGGATTATTTATTAAAGTTTATTTTAGTTTAATTAAGTTTGGTTTAATTTAATTGAAAGGAAAGCGAGAGGTAACCAATAATATTAAATTTGAAATGATTAATTTAATTTTATGAAAGTTTTTTATCGGCTGCTAAATTAAATTGGAAAGTATTTAAGATGGACAATTCAGAAATTCAATATCCCGTAGTTGTGCATCCTATTTGGAAAAAAAATTTCCCTATAAATGTATCATAGCTGGGGATTGGATTATAGATATTTAGGTGATAATTTGACACTCTTCTATGGTACCGTATTCCGGAGGTAAATAAAATAATAAACTAAGTAACAGAAAAGAGTTTTTGATACAAGATAGGAGATGTTTCAGGCAAAGGAGAGTTGAGGGGGGAGCAATTTTGATACAAGATAAAACGGGTAAGAGACGCGCACATTCTCGAATATGGTTGATTTTTGGACAGCCTCTTGGGAAATTGCCGTTTTGTCACTAAATAAATATGTTTTTTTAATTATTTTTTATTTCTGTCTTTCCCAACAAAGAGAGGTAAGACTTACCTATTTGGAATTTTGGACAAAACAATTGGTCAATATAAAATATTCTTTTAAAAATTATGGTAACAGTTAATTATTCTTCCTTATTTGACTGTGATATAATAAAATATTCATGACCAATGGGAGTGAGACCGTTTGGGGAAAATGATTATTTAGGCGCACTATCAAATGACTATTTAAATTTGTAACTATTAATAGTATATAATGATTATACATATCCATTTCTCCGTATGTTTTATACTTCGTCCTTACATTATATAAAGTGAGATAGTCAATTTATAATTAACCGTTAAGTTGTTAGAGGATGAGACAAATTTTTTTTAAGAATATGTGTTAAAAATTAACCCCTTATTTTATTCTAATAAAAGCTTACCATCCTCTATCAAAGTAAGTACCTGCGGAAATAAATGTGCAACTAAATAGTTACCAAAGTAGAACCAATCTCCAATATAATTTTCATAACAACGGCAAAAATAATTAACAAAGTTTAGCCAATTTAAATGTGAAAATCTTAAAACAGTACCCACAATTTAAAGTGTCATATGTAGATAAATATAAGACATTTCAAAATTTATATATGAACTATATTATAGAATTTGTGCACAAACAAAAAAATCTCCCTTTCACTTAAAACTTTTACGCGATAAAGTATGAAAAAAAAATAAAACTATCTCTGAGATTCGTATGATTTACTACTGTAGATTCGTGCAACGAATAAAACAACACACAATGGTGAAGGGGTATGCATAATAGTGAGGATTGTTTTTCCTTAAAAATAATAAGAATAATAAATAAATAATTAAATTCTGTTTCAGCTTTCCGGGGTGAATCTGTTTTTTTTTTGGAATAACGTAGGAATAAACATCCCCTCTCACGGGGGCTGCATGATACGGGCAGTCAGTAGGGTTATTACCGGGCCACTAAAATTTTGCCCTAGCACAACAGTAAGTACCGCTGCTCTGCGTCCCATCACCCTTGCCATCGTTCTATGGTCCAGCGATCCCCGGCGAAGGATTCCATGACGACTTCGACGATCACCTCCACGGAGCTCAATTTCCTCGTCTTCCGCTACCTTCAAGAATCAGGTCACTCTCTCTTTCCTCGATCTCCGTCTTCTTTCCTCCCTGTCTTATGTGGAATTCGGTTCTTAACCCACGCGTATGTGCGACTAGGTACTTCATTTACAACGGAATCGTTTTAGGATAGGTATGCGTGATTTGAATGGACACTTGTTCTGGTTAGGGTTTTTTTTTTATTTTTTATTTTTTTATTTTTTATGGAGTTGTTCAAATTCATGGTTGTTTTTTTTTTTTTCCTTTTATGATGGATTTTGTAATTAAGTTTTTATTCTGTTAGATTTTTTTGGCTAGTTTTTGGTTCTGGTTGACTGAGGATGTCGAAGGATTGGTCAGCAGTGATCTCTAGTGGAGTTTTTGTGAATTAGAGCTCTGTAAAACCGTTTACATTTTGATGCATTCTTTGGTGCATACTTATTCAGTAGTGGTTTGGGAAATTAGAAAACAAAATTAAGGAAATAAATAAGATGAATGGATATGGATTTTTTTGCAAGCAAGTTTTGGATATATTAGTGGGAAGGAGATAGGAATGGGGAGGACCTTTCACGGGTTTGTGTGAGTGTAATGTGCCTCGTAGGCTAAAAGGAAACGTGTATACAACTATGGTATGGTCCATCATGTGAGAATGCTAAAATGGATGTATGAAGTTACTAGAAAGGATATTTATTCATGGATTTTAGAAGTGACTTAGACAGCTGCTTCCATTGGGGTTGCAATTGTGTATAGCATATTTATTCCCCTATATGCTATTGCTTCAATATGCAAGACCAAGCATCCTGTGTGGCCATATATACGACCATAGATGAGAACATCCAAAAAATTGATATTGTGGTCCATACAAATCTGTTTGGGTTAGACCAAATCAAATATAAAACATACAAATAGTAAGGCATTGTAAGATGCTTTTTCTGTTAGAGGATTAGTTATTGTGATTGTGAAATACTTCCATTGCGCAGTAAGTTCTAAGTGTTAATTATTCAACACTTGCTTTCTTTGTGTCCAGTTCTATATGCTTTATGTATTATATATTCTACATTGTTAATATAAGCTTTATGTTGTACTTTTACATTCTATATAAAATTATCTGAAGGTTGATTGATTAGTGTCCTGTGTTATGCATATGTTAAGCATCTTTGTCAATATAGATACCTTTGGTGCAAATACATATTTACTTTCTTTAAATAATGAAATAACATATTTACAATTAGAAAATTTAACATTACATTTATTTCATTCAAACTTACAAGTCTCTCATAAATACTGTTTGTTCAAAATTGTATACCCATAGTGTCATTCTCATTTAATATTTGTCTACTTTCATTATTTTTTTTTCTAAAATCTTCTTCATTATACATTTAATTTCGTTTTTTTCCACATTCAAATATCATTCCAAGATATATAAATGTCTTTTTAATATATTAAATAAATATATTTATTAAAAAAATTTAGTCAAAATATCAAATTCTATGGAACTTTATATGTGTAAAAGTTAAGGGTCATTGTATTAATTAAAATTATTTTATTACTAATCTAAGAAAGAAATAACTTCTAATTGCATTTATGCAAGATTTTAAGTTTCTTGATTTTTTTTTTTTTGCAAAATAAAGTTTGAAGTGGTAAATATGCAAACTAGTTTTTAAAGTACATAGGAAAATATGTGTGTGTACTTGTGCAATTATGTCAGTAACTTTTAATTTTCTTTTAGTATGGTCCGCATATATCCCTGTATATGCCCCACATATATCTGTGTATACGATCAATATATATCTTGTGTATGTGCCCCGCATATGGCATATCCACTATGCAATGGATTGATTGAATACCACTTGAATGGACTTTACTGAGAGCTTGTATTTATTCTTTGTTCTTCCCAAGTCCAACTCAATTCCTAGCTCTTGAGAAACAATGTATATAAATTCTCAATGTTAAGTGTTCTAAAAATTGCAAAGTAGTTGTAATTGCTCTTTAAGTTTTCATAAACTATATACAATCTCATGAATGGAAATGATTTTTTTCTCTTCGAACAAAGTGTGTCAATGCTCAAATTTGGGTATTCAGTTTGGTACTTATTAACTGTTTTAATGTTTTCTCATTGAAAAAAACGTGTTAATACTCCTGTTTGCATATTCTGCTTGGTAGTTATTAATGGTTGACAATTAAATTTCCCTTCTCTTTATAAATATAATCCTGATTGGAAGTTGTTATGCTATGCTTATATGTTTCAACCTAGCTTCCTTTTCCAATTTAATTTTCTTTTCTTTCTTGATGCAAATTTGTTGTCCTGCAAGAGCCTTTAATTTGTTTGCCAGTATTCATCAAACAAGGAACTGGGACATTTCCAGGTTTGACCCATGCAGCATTTGCTTTGGGATACGAGGCTGGGATTAACAAAAGTCCCATTGATGGAAATCAAGTTCCACCAGGTGCTCTTATTACTATTGTACAAAAAGGTTTGCAATATATAGAGTTGGAAGCTAACTTAGATAGTGTAAGTATTCTTTTCTTTTTTTACAGTTATGTTTTCTTCTCTTGTATTAACTTGGAGATTGAAAGATATGCTTACCTTCAATTTATTTTTCTTGTAATTTGCAGATTGATGAAGATTCGGAAGATGACTTTTCCTTTTTGCAGCCTTTGGATCTCATCACAAAGGATGTTGATGAACTACAACAAATGATAAAAGCTAGAAAGCAAGCGAAGAATCAGAAGGAAATTGATAGAACAAAAGATAATGCACTTGCTCACGAACAAGAACAACAATTTGAAGGGGAGAGAGTGAGAGAAAAGCAAGAGAAAGTTGGAGATCAAGAAAGGGATAAAGATAAGATGGACGTGGATAATGAACAAGAGCCAGAGAAGGAGAGGGATGAGAAGGAGAAGGAGAAGGAAAAGGAAAAGGAAAAGCAACATTCCGAATCCAAAGATAAGGTTAAACATGAGGAGCATGAAGTTTCTAAAGGTTAACTTTCTTTTCTTCAGGTTCATTTAAGACATCACAGGCAACTTAGATTGAATAACCAGACTCCTAGCATGCTAAGGAGAAAATATCTTTTGGCCTTTTAACTTTTTAAATGATACTCCATTTCTTTGAAACAGTAAGCATTCAGTAATAAATTTATAAAACTTTTGCTTGTATCCTCAGAAAAAATGAGGGACCAGATCAAAATACAAAAGTTCACAATAGGTGTTTGATTTTGTGTTTAGTTCTGTTGGTTCCATGCCATTTGTTTAAACTTTCACATAAATAATTAGTTAGACACATTTCATTTGACTCCCCTTCTGAAATTCCACCCAGTAACCATGCATTGAATCACCCTCTTTAGTTGGTATCTAAAGTTGAATTGGATGTGCTTATATTATATAGCTGTGAACTAGCTGATTAATTGTTTGCTCAACATGCTCTGAACAATTGGCTGATGTGAATCTGGATTGGCTATCTAGCCATGATGCATCAGGAATGGTCATGTCTGATCCATTATTCTTCAAGATCTCGGATGAAACATCATAATCCCACGCAAATTGAAATAATAAACAAGATATTATTTGATTAAATTAAGAATATTGAGACTTCTCTCTGAAACGACAGAGAGTTTGCCCAATCAAATTGGAAATCTGATGTTGATGGGAATAATCAATGTACAATAACAGAGGAAGGGAGATATTGGGAAGGAGAAGAAAACTAAAAGTTATCACATGGGAGCTTTCTTGTCTATGTGGCAAGCTTGCGGGGAAACATATGTGGTTGTTACAAAGGGAAATATATAATTTTCTTAGATATGTCTATTATAGTAGTAGTTTGCTGTAATGTTAGATCATATAAGACTTGCTTTAATAATACTATTTTATTTGAGATGAAGGTTAATTATATAAGCTATTAGATAATAGTAGATAAGGTGATAACATTAATGAGGCTTATATTAAAGTGTACATATTATTATGTATGTTAACTACCTTAGCTAATTTTGAATATGCATTAATTATTAAATAATATGTAAATAATTGATATTACGAACAATCTTATTAATGCACGATAAAGTTGTTACAAATTATTAATAGATTTCAAGTAGTATTCAATTGTTATTATTATTAAATAATTAACTATTATATTCTTATTAATAATGGAAGAATAGGAGCCTTTGCGCAACCATAAAGTTAAAGTTGTTGTCGTATGACCTAGTGATTATGGGTTTGAGTCGCGGAAACAACCTCTTGTAATGTATGGTAAAGCTACATATAATAGGCCATTCCCCGAAATCCCGCATTGGTGGAAGTTTCATGCATCGTGCTACCCTCTATTCTTATTAATAATAGAAATACTAAGACCATTAAATATATAAATTATTTATCAAAAAATAACTATAACACAATTGATCATATTAATTATAACAAAGTCAAAGTCAATTACAGTTCATATTACAAATTAATTATTATATTCTTTATTAATTCTAATTTTAAGACATTTAACATCTCATTATTTTAAAATCTCATTACTAGTAAGCATTAATTATTACAAAATTTTCTTAGCAATAGTTGTTCAATTAATATTGAAGGATATTATCTGTAATAGTGTATTATATTAATGTAATAACGAAGGTAGAATAGTTTATAAAAGTAATGTTATAACGAGTAGATGCATATAATATTACATAATATGATATCCTTAATATATAGACACTTGTAATACTAATATGCATGTTATACATAATTCTAATAATGAAATATCGGTCGACCTCAAAGTATGCACAAGTTGTGCTTCAGATTTATCCGATAGACGAGCTAGGGGGAAGGCCGTCTACCTCCAAGATTGGAATCAGATGTACCAAAAGCATGATTGGAATTTACAAACAAAATTTAAAGAGAGAGAGAGAGAGAAGAACGACATCAAAAAATATTATCAAATATGATTTTAAATAACCTGAACTAGCTAATTTTTTGATGTCGTTCTTCTCTCTCTCTTTGAATTTTGTTTGTAAATTCCAATCATACTGATCCTATATGGCCTATACCTATGCTTTTGGAACATCTGATTCTATAACTGATACTGATTGACAGCCACGTTGCTTATTGTAATTTTAGAATACAAAATACTAGGATTCTATTGTCTGATGTTCAAACATGACTAATGAGACGCTTCTTTTACAGTCATAACAATAAACTTAAACCAGCACTCTTCTTAACAATCTTTTTTGGAAGTTGCATCACCAACAACAAAAATGAGATGCTCAGATGTTAATTAAATGAGAATTTGTTCATGCACATAATCGAATGTGGCTGGTTACATAGGTTAAGTGAGCTCCCTTCAGCAACTTAGCATGTGAGTCTAGGTAACTCAATATCATCAAAGGAATATGGTTGTACCTAGACAGAGTTACAAGTCTTCCCTGAGACAAAGCTCGTAGGGATAGGTCTTTCCTCTCGCAATCTTTATTCTGGGAATATTGAAGCGACCTTGTAACCTGGTCACATGTTACGTAGTAGTTGCATCTCCATACGACAACATGAGCTTAGTTAAGAGAAATTTTCTTTACGGAAACAATGATTTGGCAATGTACCAGATTGAGACATATCTTGTTTATGTTCCTGGTAATTATGTGGATGGAACTATTTGTGTGTCCGGATACTTAGGCATAGAGAAGTTTTCACTTGCAGCTTACTTGTTTCTTAATTTGATTACTTATTTTTTAATACATATAGGGCCTGAACTAATGGATATCACACCTAGCTCTCAGTCTGTGGCTGTTGAGATCTCACGTTCTGAAGTAACCATTTTGGAAGGACATAATTCAGAGGTTTGTTTCCAGATATTGTATCAAGTTTCCATTTTTTGTAAAATCTGTCTGACTCTGTAAACCTTTCTTTAGGTCTTTGCTTGTGCATGGAGTCCGGCAGGCTCTCTTCTAGCATCTGGGTGAGAATTGCATTCTAGTCCACAAAATGTGCCTATTATAAATTCAGAAGTAATTTTAGTGATACTACTTATCCTTTATAATGGCAAATTATTGGCTTGGAGTACCTTGAATGATAGTGGTAATAAGATGTCGATTTTCGATGGTTGTAACTTTGAAGTGCCATAGATCCCACCTATACTTTTGGTCCTATATTCGATGATGGTTTTCTTCCATATAGGATCATAAGAACAGTGTTCATGTCAATTTCCTAAAGATACTAATCAGATAAAGGCTTGAATTTTTAACCACTTGACCATTGTTAATTATAGTTCAAAAATTTCAAATTCCTGTATCAACAATGGTGCCCACAAAATAAAGTTTTATTTTCTTCTCCCAACAAATATGTAGATTTTGCATTGCATGAAGAGGGAAGTTGCCAATCTAATGTCTGTTTAAGGTCGAGAGAGATAGAAAAAGATTATGTCATTTTAGGAGATAATAACCGGGAAAAGTGAGGAGAGAGAGAGAGAGAGAGAGAGAGAGAGAGAGTGTCCAATGTCATTCAGATAACATGAATGTCGAATTACCTTAGCTGACTGAATTACCATATATGGGTAGGTTTGGAGTTGTGCTATGGAACAGTTTAATCAGTTCTACATGTTTGATTTCCAACCCTACCTTTTAAGTGAATAATGACAAGTACACATTTAATTTCTTATGAATAATTTAAACCTCTATCAAAAATGCAACAGACTATTTCATGGAATGATTTAAGCCAAAATCACAGGGTGTCTGTGATTTGCTCAATAAGCAAGAATATACATTCCTGATCTCAACTCAACTGGACCAATTAAGTACCCCAAACCAATTCTTTGCAGCCTTCATGTGGATTACCCTGTCATACCTCCTTAATTTAGTGCTTCCTCATGGTGTTTCCTTTGTTCCTTTTGGTTTTTGCTTGTTATCTGATAATTTGGTCAACACCTTTATTGAGATGTTTTTTTTTCCATCTATTGTTTTAACTATCCATCTTAAGTATCATACATTTCTTGACATGATAGGTCTGGAGATTCAACTGCAAGAATTTGGAAAGTTCCTGATGGTCCATGCAGTAAAGATGTGCAAGTTTTGCCACCAAATGTTCATGTCCTGAAACATTTCAAGGGTAGAACTAATGAGAAGAGCAAGGATGTCACTACCCTTGACTGGAATGTGAGAAATTTTTTCTTGTACATAACAGTTTTTTCTTTTTGCCTTTCAACTATTAAATTTGTTTTATCATTCTAACTTCAATTGTGATGGCTCCGTTTAAGTGTGACTCAGTTGCAGGGATGTGTCTTGCAGTACCTTTTGAACATGCTTTGATATCATTTTAACATCTATTTGTCCCACAGGGTGATGGTACTTTACTTGCTACTGGTTCTTATGATGGACAAGCAAGAATATGGAGCCCAGATGGTAATTATTATGCCTGTCTTTAACTTTCCTTTGTTAGCTGTTCTAATTTATGAGGTTACATTTTCTTTTCACCTCCTATCCTTTTGTACAGATTGCCCAATTTATTTGATGGAATAAACTTGGCAACTTACTTTGCTGTTTTTTTCAACATAAAAGTATTGATTAAATATGGTTGATGAATTGATAGCTATAGGCGAAAATTTAGGTTCCATTAGAAGAAAACAAATATGACAATGGTCTATTTGTAGGATCTTCGTTTTCTATGCAAAAACAAGTAATGGAAATTTAGTTTGAAAAGAAGAATTCAAAGGAATTTCTACTGTTCAATATTCGATGCAAGTCAGATAACATAATCTATAAAAATATTCTGGACATGTACCATTTGCAATTTGACTACTAATAATCCATGTGACTTTTCATCTCTAAAATGATCAAAGATTAAACAAATCCATTTGCAGTTTTGACCTTAATTTCTCTCTGTTATCATTTAGGATAATATTTATGATTATTAATGAAGGTTCCTTTGAGGTGGGGGTGACCTTGAAAGTAATTATGGAGATAATAATTCAAACTACAGAAGGCTAGAGGTCAGGATGCTTCTGATGGAACATCAAAAAATTTGTTCTGTGCGAATTGCAAATATCCTATCTAGTAAATATTTCGACATCTACCATTGTGGTTAATTTAAAATATGATACAGGGGAACAAGATAGCTTCTACTGGAAATATGACACCTGCACGAAATATGACTAGCAAGTGGAAACATCAAACAATCTTACCTTGACTCTTTGCAACAATGTTTGGACTTGCTCCACCAGCTTTGGCAGTTGGCTAAACTTTCCATTCTTGAGTCACAGACTTGTCATCTGCTGAATGGATGTGTTTGAGCTATGGGTTGACATTGATGGTGATACTCTAATTGATGCACCATTTATGTGTGCAACAGCAAATGGCATGGAACCATTAGCCTGATTATAATGCACAACAAATAACATTGACCCTATGGGCTTTGTTGAATTGTGGATTTTAAGTACCATCATTTTTGGGATATACATTTGTTGAAACCTTATACTTCCTTTTACCATTATGTAAAATATTTTTTTCCTCAAGAATTTTTCCAATATTTTTTTATTGGGATGCAAAACTTTAACCCATTCATATTCATAAAAATTATTCTTTACCCTTTCTTTTTAGTGAATGTTTCGGTTGATAGTTCCTTGTAGGCCAAAATATTATCTGTAATTTGGATGAGCTATATCTTTTCTTCTTTGGATGGTTAACAGGTGAACTAAGAAATACATTAATGAAACATAAAGGGCCCATTTTCTCACTAAAATGGAACAAGAAAGGCGATTTCCTTCTCAGTGGTAGCGTGGATAAAACTGCTATTGTCTGGGATACAAAGACTTGGGAATGTAAACAACAATTTGAATATCATTCAGGTATTTGTTTTCTTGAGGTCAATCATGTATCTATAGATGTGAAGTTTTATGTTTTTTACTTCAGCTAAACAAAAGACCAGTGTAATAAATGTCGATATTGTTTTTCAGCACCAACTCTTGATGTTGATTGGAGAAATAATAACACCTTTGCTACTTGCTCTACGGATACAATGATCTATGTTTGCAAGATCGGTGAGACTTACCCGTTCAAGGCTTTCTCTGGACACAAGGTTAATACCTTAGCTGTCCATTCTAATCTTGTATCAAATGCATCTTAACATACTTCTCGGTGTGCTTTTCTAGATTTTTGGGATATGCCTTTTTTTCTGGAATCTTTATTGTTCTTCCATTTTAGGCTGAAGTTAATGCTATCAAATGGGATCCAACTGGTTCACTATTGGCTTCATGTTCAGATGATGGGACTGCAAAGGTAATAATCATCTTAGAGTGGATTCTCTGTACCATCAATCTTGCAGTATGTTATCTTTTCATGATAGTGAGTCGGCAAGAGTCACATCTTATCTAGGCTATAATATGTTTTGCAAATTTCCTTTACAAATTTGAATAAATGTTGATATAATGTGTCCTAAAAGTTTCTATTCAGCGTTGCTTGAGTAGCTATCCTGTGTATTGTTCAAGATACTCCAAAATAAATGTTTGATTTTCCGGATTTTAATGTCATGTGAAACATTGTTGCAAGATTAATTCCATAACTTCTGTAAAAATTATATATGCAGATATGGAGTCTGAAGCAAGACAAGTGTTTGCACGATTTCAAGGACCATAGCAAGGTACTGATCTTTCATTTGCATAAATTCGTTCGGTCACTCTATCTTCATTGCAGGAATATTTTGTTACGTAATTTTATTTTCAGGAGATATATACAATCAGATGGAAACCAACTGGTGTGGGTACAAGTACCTCGAATCAACAATTGATTCTTGCAAGGTATTTTTTATTTAATTTTTTAAAATTGTTTTTGCACCATTTCTCCTTGTCTTCATTTAAGAATAGGGGAAATTTTCATTTCACCCTAGAGGTTATCTCCTTTTTTGACATGCCCCTTTGAGTTTCAAAACTCAAAGTAGGGTAAAACTGTGTACCATAGATCTTTTCTCAAGATTCCACATTAGTTAGAGCTTTCATGCAGCTGCTTTTTTTTGCCCTACGAGTTTCAAAACTATTAAAATACTATTACTGTTTTTAAATTCTTGTCATTTCAGTCCCTAACTTGACATTGTTCTTTTACGGAAAAGTGACATGATACATATGTGGCATATCCAACTCGTCATTATTTTGTTCGATGAATTACGGTGTTAATGATTAGGGAGTAAAATGGCCAGAATTTAGAAACTCCAGTGGTGGAAAATTAAATTCTTTGAAAGAATAAATGACAACCGTACCCTGGGCCATTTTGAAAAATCATGGAAAATTTTAACAAACTTGAGAGGGTGAAATAAAAAAGATAAATTGAATTGGCCATTTGAACTTGCGTATATATTATCGGCAGCTTTTAATGACTAGTGTGCTACACTATTTATTGCAGTGCATCTTTCGATTCGACAATTAAATTGTGGGACGCTGAATACGGACGCCTCCTTTGCAGCATGAATGGTCACAAGTAAGTCTCCAGCCACTTGTTTTTTTATTTAGCATGGATCTCTAACATTATCAGTTAATTTTAGAAGGTTAATATTATACGGTAACTATGCTGTCCAAATGCCAGGGGACCTGTATATTCCGTCGCTTTCAGTCCCAATGGTGAATACTTAGCAAGTGGATCCCTAGATCAATCTCTACACATATGGTCTGTAAAAGAAGGGAGGATTCTGAAGACGTACAGGGGACGTGGCGGCATATTCGAAGTGTGTTGGAACAGGGAAGGCGAGAAGATCGCAGCGTGTTTCGCTAACAGCATCATTTGTGTTATGGACTTCAGGATGTGAAGAAAGAGCCTTAGCGTCTGAGGTAGAAAGAATTATTTAGAAGCAATTGTTTAAGTATTAGGTTGACGACTTTAGGCTGACCATGATTTTGAGTGGAGCAAAGTTCGTGAAGTAACCCGCGACCAATAAAATAACTATTTGCTTGTTGCGTGTTAAGTAAGTCAAAGAGGGTTGCATATTTTACTGGGACAGCATCTTTCTAAGGTAGGGAGATCTGGTTGACTTGGTTAGAATATATATTGGTGATGCTTCGGAGTTTAAAAATAATTAACAGCCAAATCCGTGTCCATGCAAATGTTGAACTGTGTTTGCTTGCGATGTAGACACCAATATTATCCGACAAACTTACGGATAGAACTTGGGTACATACCAAATTAGGAGAGATAGTAGATGAGCGTTCCTTAAATTCTATAATAATAATAATAAATGAGCGTTTTTTATATGATTATATTTTAAATTATTTTTTATCGGATAGTTTTTATAATGTGTAAAAGTTATTGGATATTTATGATAATGTGTAGAAATTATTTTACGATATGATTAGGTGAGATTTAGAATTTCTATCGGATAGAAGTTATCTAATAGTTGGTTATTATAATGTATAGAAGTTACTCGATAGTTTGAAAATGTGTTTAAGGTGAGTTTAGAATTTAAGATTTATATTGTGTAAAACTTACTAGTAGCTATTACAACGTATAAAAGTTATCTAATAGCTGCTGTTACAACGTATTTAGTGTGAGGTTTTGGGTTTAAGATTTAAGATTTTTGTACATTTATATCAAAATATTATTTATCAATTTAGTCAAAATTATTTAACTTTCATCAAAATAACTTTAAAACAATTGTATAGAAATTATTTTGATATAATATTGTTTAAATTGTAAATCTTAAATTCTAAACTCATATTAAATACGTTAGAGCAGCTATTGAGCAATTTATACACGTTATAGTAGCTATCGAGTAGCTTCTATAAGTTGTAGAAGTTATCCGATAGTTTTACAATAACACTAGATCAA
>JBAMIE010174688.1:0-14372 GCA_037177295.1 Kaempferia parviflora | reverse complement strand
AGGCCTAAACTTTTTTTGGCCTAGGACCTCTTGGAACGTTGAGACGGCCCTGCATGGGACTGAGCCGATTATCTTTAAAATTTGACGGAGATTTAGATACCTAGATTGTGCACCTTTTATAGGTTTTTCGATTCCTTATGCACTATATTTCCACTTTCACCTTTAGCCCATCTCTTGCTACTCATTATCATGTAGTCTTGGATGTCTCATTGTTATTTTTCTTATAACTCTAAGAGACCTCTTGAGCCTTTAGCTAAACCACATGTGCAGGTTACTAAATCCTTGTAAACTTATGCACACATCAATAACACAAGTAACATATGCAAATACCCAACTTAAGATGATTTGTCAAACCCATTTAAATGTGTTTGTAGAATATAGGTGCTTAAGGCATGATTGCATTAACAACTTTCACCCTAAAATTTGAAACTAATATAGATGAGTGTTATAGTATTCTAGAATCAACACTTTTTATATATTTTTTTCACATTGCAAGCTAATTTGTATATTAATTTTCACTGTGAAAATTGTAAATTCATCTAAAATTAAATTTGGCATACTCAAAGTTGAACTTTAAAAAAAAAATTAAGTTTTTCTTATTTGAATCAACCCAAACAATCCACAAAATATAAAAATTTAATTATTTAATGAAACCCTTTCATACCCCTTAAATCTATTTATATGTATATATTTTCAACAAATAAAAAAAATATAAACAATACATAAAAGACCTTTTTTGTTTTTAATAGTTAAATATAAGGAAAAAAAGAAAATTAATAAAAAAGAAAAAGAGAAAGAAAGAAAAAAAATATGAATTTGAGATTTTTTTCTTCATATAATTAATTATTAAAAATTAGAAAATAAAAAATATTTTTATTAAGTTCAATGGAGTTATTTTTTTATTTACTTTTGGCTTTTTATTTTTATTTGTTTGAAATAAAATATAAATAGATTTAGAAAGTTATCAAAGTTTTTGAATGAAAATATTTGATAAACTAATTATGTTTTTTTTATTTGATTCAGTTTGGTAAAAGAATATTTTAAGAAAAAAGAGCATCTTTATAAAATACAAGTATGGATAGCCTTGCCCCAATCCAGGTCATCAAAAGCCAAATATCCTAACCAATTAGATTCTATCAAATTGATATTCATATATATTATTAAATAATTAATTATATATTTTTTTTATAAAAATTAGAAAGAAACTTCATATCCACTTTTCTCTATAAATAAGGAAGGAGTTCATTTTGTACTCATCTTTATTTATAAGATAAAAAGGTAAAAAAAAATAAAATTAAGAGAACTATATGTTGATTTTGATTCTGGTATACAACTTAAATAAATGTAAGATGAGTTTACAATTTTATGTTTTAATATAATAATTTTAAATCACGATGAACCGTGTATAAACGTAAATTGATTCTAAACTGTAAATTGTAACTGTCTACTATTAAAGTTAATGGTCGATCTCTAAAAGAAAATCAAATCGACAATTCTAAATAGTCAGATTAATAATTCTAAACCGTAAAGTGTGAGTTTTGAAGGTCGAGTTGATACGAATGAAGGAGGCGTGATTTGAGAATTAATTCGCCTTTTGATAAATTACCTAATAATTTTAGAATTTAAATTAGTCTCTGTAATATAATTAATAAAATATTTCGGTAATATTATGCATGATTTATTCACAAAAATGCTTATTCAAAAATTATTTTTTCTAAAAGGAAAAAAATTTTAAAGAGGAAAATTGAAAATGTCCTTCTCTTAAAAATATACTGTCAACGTGCGCATGAGAAGAAAGAGAGTTTCTCGACCGACAAAGACATCGAAAAGCAGCTGCTTCATGTTTTTTCTGACGGCAGGGGCGAGAATATTCCTCGGAGGAGGTTGAAGTCGAGCAGGAGAAGAAAACCCTAACTAGGTCAACACGTCTCTCCTGCTCATCGCCCTAATTCTCTCCCTGTTCCAACGATCCGGCTGCCTTCCTATTTTGATTTTGAGGTGCCGGCGTTGTTGGATCTCACCGCCCGGGGCTTCCTTGGTTTGAATTCCCGTCGGGATCATCATCTGCGCATTTCTCTCTTTGGTAGGACAATCTCGTGATTTAACTATTTCTTTTGATTTTACGTTCGTGTTCTCCGTTTGAATTTCATTTGTTTATTTGTTTGTGGTTGCATGAAGATTTGTGCCTTCTGAATTTCTCCTTCTGATTTTACGTTTGTGCCTTCTTTTTGCTTCGTATTTTTATTGCTAGACACATTAACACTTGATATGATATTCTTAATTTTTGAATGCAGGTTCTCCGGTTTCATCCTTTAAAATTTATTATGAAGAACAGTTCATTCTTTGCAAGGCGTGATTTCGATGATGGAAACAACCTCCCTATAGAGTTCCGATTGTCCCAAGCTATTGGGATGGTAATACTGTCAAAATTTGGTTCTTTAATGGAGAATTCTTATCAGAGCTCCACCCATTTTTATTCTTCTGGAAGTTTAGCCTTACAGGAAGCTTATACTTCCATGTCCAAGTTTGCTGGATCGCTGTCAGTCTGGTTTTCTTGGCCAAAATTCAATGTACTTCACAAAGTTTCTGCTGAAGTATTTGGCCCAAAGTCTAGCAGCTCTCAATCTTGGCACATAAATACATTTTTAAAAGAAAATCTTGCAGGAGTTCATTTCATGCTTGGTTCAGATAATGAACATGCCATAAAAACTTTTATCACAAAGTTAGCAAATTCCAAACTACGATTCGTATGGAAGGACATCCAACTTCAACATGGTTTGCCCATTCTTTCACTAGCGTCAATACACGTTCCTTCTTTAGGCAGCACGTGAGTTTCCTTTCTATTTACCTTCCTAAATACTCAAATGATTTCCCTACTCTCTGATTCTCTTTTATTTTTTTTCTATGATTGTTTCATAGATCTTCGTTTCCTTTCTATTTACCTTCCTAAATACTCAAATGATTTCCCTACTCTCTGATTCTCTTTGATTTTTTTTTCTATGATTGTTTCATAGATCTTCGAAGGCATTAGCTGGTTCCATCACATTTCAAAGTGCTGGCGAAGAAATAAGTTCACATGCTATAAATTCAGATGGAAAACATTGTTTTCATGGTTGTCCTACCATTGATCCACCAAATCTTAGCTGGAAAGAAGATGCAATTGAGGCAAAAACAGGCATTAAGTTCCCAACTTTTTTGGAAGATAGCTTCCACTTGACCACTAAGGTTTGTTTATGTACAATCTTGAAATCTTTAACTTAGCTTGTGGCACGTTCTTGGAGCAAAATCTAATTGTGACCTTAGTCCAACATTCTATGAATTATCACAAGAAAGATTAATTTTTTGAACTTATTTTTGTCTCTGTGAAACCTAATATTTAGTATATTGAGCTTTACATGAACCTTGTATTTGTTATATTGACAATATGCTAAGGGTATCTATTTTTGACGACCAAAAACAAGGGGGAAGAAGATGAAAAGAAATCAAAAGGGGAGGAGGAAAACTAGGGAAAATAAGTGAAGTTAGCTTGTCTATTTCTAGCAACAAAGATGGAAAGGAGGGATAATAAGATTACTTAATTATGCTACCACATCAGTTATCTCCCTTCCCTTTTGGATCATCATCTTTAGAGCTCAACTAGTGACAATGACATTTGAGATAGTAAAGGCAACGACAGGAGAAGGCAGTAATGGTACTTGAAATCCAAGAGGGAGAGTGCAGTGACGAGGAAGGAGAGAATGACATCAACACTTAAGTTTGGAAAGGGAGAGGGCAGAGGCAATACTGTTAACAACGAGAGTGTTTGGTTGAGGTTGGAGAGGTAGAGAGCAAGGATGAGGCTGACGGAAATGATAGTGTGTTTTTGACCTTCCCCAATTTCAACATTTCTTCCGTGGATTTCGTTAAATTTTATGCAGAAGTAATTTTTGCCTTTTTTGGATTCATGAATTCCCTTCACTTTCTCTCTATTATCATTTAGAGTAACACAAGAGAAGATAGTTAATACCTTCCGGTTTGCTTAAGTAGACATTTTAAATTTCATTATTAAATGGTAGTTTTGTGCTATGGATTTCTTTAGGTCATTCAATTTGCATACTACCCCTTTTTGTTTGCTAAGGGGTAGTTTATCTTGAGAGCCTATTCTTACTTTTCTTTCTTAAAGATATTTCATGCCATTTATCTAGTTGAGTTGATTATTATGGTTGTTCACCACTTTATTATGCACTTAAATGTTTTAGTTTTCACTTTCCTTTTTTAAAATATTTAAATATCAAGCTATTTATGGTGAAGTTTGGGCAAAAATGTTAATTGTATGTTAATCTTCTTCCTCAAGTAGGGTTTCATCATGTTCTACTTTTGGGGCTGATGTTATCCTTTAACAAGTTCATAGTTGATGCTCTACTGCCTTGGCTTTGACTTGTCAATCCGCAACTTCCATCACCTCTTCTTCCTTTGCCATGCCACCTCTTCTTTGTGTATTCCCTACCCTCTATCTCATTTATGCTATACACCTACAATTTCAAAGAAAAAGTTTCACTTTTCAAGCCTCTCTATATCTTACTATTCAATAAAGGCAATCTTGTGATCCAAAATGAAGTTTCGGAATCAAAGGACATTCTTGTTGAATCATTGTGCATATGCTTGCAATAGGCATTTCCTATTCCTCTTGTTGATTACTTCACACCTTTTCCTCATTTATGCATTATTCCTATGGATTTTCATTTTTCAAGAAAAGAAGTCTCTTTTGAAGCTTCCTCACCATGGCTTACGCTTCATGAGTTTACAGAATCAAAAGGCAACCTTGTGATCCAAAATAAAGTTTTTGAGATCAAAGGGCAATTTTATAGAGTTTGAGTTTGCAAAAATGATAAAAGGAGCAAGAATCAAGAAGGAAATTGTAGAAATAGAAGAAGGCTTTCACGAAGAAGGAAAGCATGATGCTCTCTTTATGACAACGAGAGTAGGAAGAAGATGAACTCAAAGATGAAGCTTGAAGAAGTGGCATAGGTAAAAGGGAATAGAATGAATTTGTACAATATGAAGCTTGAAGAGTTCATCGTGTTTGCTTGAACCTATTTCAAAAGTTATCTGAAATGAAGTATTGACTATGAAATATTAATTTACACTTTTTTCCCATCATCCTAATGAGTTAGTATAATTATTTAGCTAAATTTTCAATACATGAATGGGGACTCCAAAATGATTTTGTCTCAACAAAAAGGAAGAGAACATAGTGAAATTTCACATTACTCTTCATAATAAAAGCTATTTCATGGAAGAATAGTCATCAATGAAGGTAACAAAATATGTAAAATTAAACTTTGGATACATGACTAGAATCCCGAATATCACAGTCAATTGAAGAAAAATTTGTAAACCCATGTTTATTTACTCAACCAATAAATTAAAACAGAATTCAAAATGTCTCCCTAGACAGATGCTCTTCACACTAAGACTAAAAACTTGATAGTGGGAACAACCTTTTGGAAAATTTCTAGGCTAGGATATCCTAGATGACTATACCTCTTGGGAGGAGAGGACTTAATCACTCATGTAATTACTGTGCCATCATATTATTTGGTGTAATCCTCTACATGTATCAATTGCCTTAGTAATTTGTGAATCCTAAATAGAACCACAGTTAACGGGATCAATTTTATGATTCAATAAGTTTGTTCATAGATAATAAATTTAAAGGAAACTTGGGATGTAAAAAGCAAACAAACATGTTAAAGATCTATTGGGATTGTGGGAGTAACTTGTTTATTACTCTTTACCGTTGAGAGTGACAATGGTAAGTTAGGATATTGTTGTAAGATTAGAATCCAAGCTTTTGATCTAGTGGTACAACGTTATGTAAAAATATATTTGCCTCCACACTAATGATGTTGTGAATTGGGAAAAGTGCACTTTGAGTTATAATTGATGTAAATGTAAAACTCTTCAACTAGTATGTAGATGAGGAAGACCATCCTAGGAAATTCACTTAAATTGAGACATCTTATTGTAGATGAGGAAAAAGATCTATTATGATATAGGAGGTGGATTCTTGGAGAGAGAGAATTCTCCTTGCATTGGAAACAATGAAGAATGAGCAATTGAGGAAGTTGCATAGACTAATTTATAAAGAAAGAGAGAAGAGTTCACCTGGGTTGTTGATTTCACACATTGGTTAGCATCTACAAACTATTGGTGGAGTTGACGGCATCAATAGGTGGTTTTGAGGTGGTGTAGTAGAGAAGGAAGATAACTTAAAGCAAAAGATGAAGACACTGACATTAATGAGAAGCTAGTAGATGATGGTTCAACTGATGGAGAGTATTTCTACTAGGTAGCCATCTTGAAAATTGGGCTATAGTGTGGAGAAGATGGTGGCATAAAATCAAGATGTTGTTTCCATGTGTCTACTATGGATCCACTAAACTATTCCACCGATGCTAGGTCATTCATTAGAAGAAACGCGATGTTGGGTGTAATTGCAATCATGGACATATAAGAGTATAAAACCGTTGCAAGTTGAATTAGAACATAAATTATATGAATACTAAAGTAAAATTGTCTTAGATATAGAATATGGAATGTAGGAACCTTATCAACAAAACAATGGAGGTAGTAGATACAATAATTAGGAGAGAAATTAATATTTTGTGCTTATAAGAGACAATGGGTAGAAAAGAAGACAAAGATGATAGAGAACTCATGATTTTTGTTATTGTACATAGGAAAGAGTAAAATAAGAAGTGAGTTTGTAATATTGTAGATAGTTAGTTAAAGAACGAAGTAGTAAGAGTAGTTAAGAAGGGAAATACGATTATAACCATCAAGATAGTGGTAGAAAAAGAAATTATTAATGTAATTAACATATATGTTCCTCAAGTACGATTAGACGAAGACATCAAATATAGGTTTTAAAAAAATCTAAATAAGATAGTACAAAATTTTTCAATAAATAATTTTTCCAATTGAAGTAGTAATTTTTGAGGGACTCCAAACATCACTATGAATCAAATAAAATGGTCTTGATGACGATAAGGCCTTGACTTATATGAAACTTGATGACTTTTTGATAAATGACAAACATCACAATTAAAGGAGTTGAAATCCCACTTCTTAAATAAATTAGGAAACAAATGTTTTAAATACAGAAAACTAGGATGTCGTAGTCTATGATGCCAAAGCATAATTTTTTCACAGACAGAGGTAGAGTTAAAACTACCACTTAAGCCACGAGCTTGTTTATTGCAGGAAGAGTTCCATCGAAATAGTAGAGGCCTCTTAACATCCCAGCACTGTCAATCATCATCCCAGGATTCTGGTCTGAAATTCACATTGGGAGTAAAAGAATACGACATGACAATTAGAATCTTTCGATAACTTACTAAATAGAAAATTGCAAGTAAGTTTAGGAACATGAAGGACGGAATTCAGTTCAATTTTTTCTGAAATTTTGACTGCACATGTCCTGCAATAGGTGAAAAACTCCCATATGCAATTCTAACTTTTCTATGGCCAGCGCAAGGAAAATAAGTTTTAAATAAATGGGATAGATTTGTCATATGACCGAGTCAATGATCCAAGGTGTGGAATTGAAGGTGCTGGATAGGGCTTTGGAAGTATTACCTGATTGTGCAAGAGAACCACTAGGAATACCAGATGTCGGATTGGATTTAAGTAGCTTCAAGAGTTGATTAACCTACTCTTTGGTGAAGAAACTGGCCTTGGCTTCATTTGCTAAAGGAGTCACAAAGGTGATCCACTGCTGTTTTTGTCACCAGGTTTGTTGCCCTTCAAATTTGCTGGTTTCCCATGAATTTCCAGCAAGTATTGCGAGTATGGCGTGGTTTATTACAGTAATCACAACAAACTCGAGGTTTTCCTTCAGTGTTCCACTGATTATCGTTTAATACTAGATGAGTTCGTGTATTGTATTGATAATAAATCTCATTTGTGTATCATTTGCAGCAGATTGTGCTAACTTATATGAAAATTACTTAAACACGAAGATGGGATTGCTAAAAAGTTTAAGTAGAGCAAAAATTAAATATCTAAAACATAGTTTTCATAGCTTAAATGGTCAGATATGAAGCAAAATGAAGAATGTCTAATGAGAGACGATCTTTTGAAATCTTGTGATTATTGTGTGCTCCTCATACAAAAAGTAAAGTCATATAATTCAACGACTCGTCATATTTCTATAATTTATGGATCAGAGTCTTAGTCATGCGGGAATAACATATATAAAGTTAATGTAGTAGAGAGAGAATGCTAAGATGTATTTGTGCGGTTAATAGAAAATATAAAATAAAAGGCATTATTATCTTGAGGCAACTAGGCACAATGCTAGTAGATGCTAAATGAGAGAAGATATGTTGATGTGGTGAACAAGTTTAAAAGCGACAAAATGTTCCTATAGTTAAGCGAGTTGATTTAATTTATGTAGAAAGTATAAGGGTAAGGGCAGACCATAGCAAACTGTATTTATTATAATAAAAATATATTTCATTAATTTGAATATTATTGTTGATTAATGAAGAATAACATACATAAACCTATCAAAAGTAAGGACAAATGCACTTGATGATGTCTTTAAATAAATATGTTTTTTTTCTCATTTAATCTCCTATTAGGGCTATAAGATAATAGCATCTTTAATTTTAATTTTCATAACAATTAATTATTAATTATTAATATACATGATGTTATTTATCAAATACATCATTACAAAATAAGCTAAATAATGTCATATTCTACAAATGAATTTGTAATATTTATGGATATATTGTCTTTACACATCCTCAAAGTAGGTATTAACATAATTGTGAACCAAGCATGAACAACCACATGGATTGACATTTTTTCTGTATTTATGTCGTATTAATATCATGGTACTACAATAATTTAATACAATATAATATAAATATTGTTGATAATCATAGGAGTAGGGATGAAATTTCATAAATACTTTTTAGTCTTAAGAACAATATAGTGATATATAAATTATCAACAATATATAGATAATTGCTCTCATATATATAGAACAATTTCGTTTCATTCATCCCCTCATTTTTTAATCATTATTTTTCTGAGTCCTAATAATATAAGGTCAATTTTCATGTTCCTTGCCCTGGTCAACTTTCAATATGGATTTTGTGAAGCAATAGTTCATTGGTGCTTGTTTTTGATCATGTATATTTCATCTGTTTTTTACTATTGCCAAAATTTGCTAATGACATTTCAAATAGTTAACTGTTTATAATATACATGCTGATTTTACCATTTCAATAAAAAAACATTCAATCTTGCTTACCGCATCTAGTCACTAGTGGCTGATAAAATCTTGTCATTGTATCGGATATAAGTTGGATATTAGCCAGCAGGAAATTTCAAACCACAAAAAGGTGCCCCTAATAACAGCTTAAACATTGTGGATTTCTAGGTGCTTGTTGGAATCGGCTCTAGAAGCATGAGAATAATAAAAGTCAAGTCCTTGAAGCTTTATGCATTTGGCTTATGTAAGTAACTCTAAACATGGATTGCCTTTCCTTCATTCTATAATTTAAGCATTCAAGGCACAAGACACTAAATACAATCTCCAATGATCTGAGTTTTGGCCACTGAGTACACTTTTACTGAAAACAAATGCTCCACACGCCACCGTTGATATAACCAATGTGATCTTTTCCTTTTAGATGTCTTCCCTGATTCTATTTGTGAAAAGCTTGGTTCAAAATATGCTTCTGTGCCAGCTGAAGAGCTGAAGAACCGTTCAGATTTTTTTGAGGATTTTCTCAGGTATGTTTTATGAAAAAGAGATCCTTAGATTTGTGTGTATTGCAACAGATAGATACTTGATATGTTGTTATGGTGCTGACTCACATATAATATGATATGATATGGCACTAGTCTCACTATGGCGATCTATGTTCTTTTCGTTCATTTATTTAATTAATACATCCATATAAAATCTTAACTTTTCAGTTAACCATACTCCCAACTCTGGTATAAAATACTTATCCATCTAGAATTTGCTTCAGGTTTCATATTCTTGTTTAGTCAATAGCTGTATTCTTCTACCAACTTATGACAGCTGGCAACTTAACTTTCCCTTGTATGCCTTAGACCTCAGGTTCGTAAACCAATCTTGTTAAAGTGGCATATGCAATTATAAAATAAAAGTCAGCTGCCTACCATTCGTTTTTTTATTAGCACACAATCCAACTTGTAGAAAACCAAGCTATTAGTCCAAGTGAATTGACCCCCATCGATTGCAATGTGGCTCTGATGATACAACATTTTATGGAATAGTGTATGGTCTGTTCTCCTGTGTCAATTATGTCCACATAAACCCTTATGATTGTCCCATAGCACTAATATTCACCCTCGTGTTGAGAAATCTAGTTTAGTTGCTAGCTTCATGTGGGGGAAAGTATCATCTTCTTGCTAGCTTCATGTGTTAATGCCGCCTGGGAATACCATGTTGTCAAAGGAAGTGTTGTACCCTTTAAGGGGCTTGTTAAGGTCCCTTATATTCCATGATGTGATCTTCATGGGGGTGAGGGGGCAACCCGGTGAGCCTCCCTAACTGCAACCATCTTAGCTGATATAAGAACTATTCTCAAATCTAGTAATCTTCTGCCCTGAGAATTAACAGGGATAAACTCAGTAGAACCACCTGCAATCTTGGCTTAGATTGCACTGAATTGGAAGCTAATCCTCTTTGCATTGCAGATCTTACTCTGTACAGCTTGAGTTAGAGAGGCTTTTGTTGGTGCAGAGACTACCATATAATCGAACCTAAGTTTTGATGTTAAGTTATGTTGTGTTCTATTGACTCGGTTGAGTGGGCAGGTAGCTTAATCAGAAAAGCCCTAGTAGGTCAAGTTGATATGATATTAGGCAAATGGAAGCCTTAGTAAGTTAGGTGGACCAAATACTAGGCGACGAAAGTCTTAGCGGATCAAGGACACAAGGCATGGAAGTCAGATGGGTCAAGGGATCGGACATCCGGTAAGACGGATTTGATCGGTCAGCAAAGACTAAACATTGAATCAAAGAAAGATCTAGCGAGTCAAGTTATCGGATGCTAAGCAGAGAAAGCCCAAATAGATCTGGAGCATCGAATGTTTGTCAAATGGTAAGTGAAGGTAAACTCCTGGAGTGGAGAGGTTCTTCTGAAAAGAAGAACGAGTAAGGTCGAGTTCTCATTATGGGGACAACCTAAGGCGACGATTCGATTAAAGGTTCAACTTTGATCCTAAAGTTGAGATCAGACAGTTGAGTAACTGTCTAAACTAGAAATCACTTTATGTTATATTCTCTACTAACTTTATGTTGTAGATTTTGGGTCACAGAACGGGTTAATTGGTCGACCAAATGGTAAGGTTCAGTTGACCGGAAGCTGTGATGGAACCATGTGTGACTTGAAATGTCTTGTGTGTTGATGTGGCATCAAGGTGGACGAGGATAAGTCTCGGATGACTGACGTGGCACATGATAAGGATCATCTAACTGATGTGGCACAAGATAAGGATCGACTGACTGACATGGCACGAGACACGGTCAAGGAGAGATGCGGAGCTATTGTGGCCTAGGATCGATGTCAAGGTGCTGATGTGGCAGGAAGACAATGGTAGAATGTTGGTTCGGTCGACCGAACCTATACACCAATCGACCGATAGATCAGATTTGGATTCAATTATCAAGGGGACCGATTAGGGCTCGGCTTGAGTCTTTGACATCAACTTCCATACTCTTGCTCTCGTCTTGCTCAGATACTCTAATGCAACACCTCTGTGCAACTCCGACAGCGATGTGCTACTAGAACTTACTTTGTTGGCATTTTAATTAAATTGCTTTCTTCGTGTCTTTGAATCTGAGCGGTAAATTTGTTACCACTTTTGATCTTGCGTAAGCGGCAAATCTCTGCCTCTGAACCATTGATCGGAAAAGAGATTATTAGTGGATTACTCAATTGAGAGCGATCAACGATCGCCGGCCTTGGATTAGTAGCTAGAGGATGTGAACCAAGTAAAAATCATTTGTGTTCTTTGTCGTGCTTTTAATTTTCACTATGCATTTACTCTAAAAGTAAGTTTTAAACGAAAAACGACACGTGCTATTCACCCCCGAGCCCCTCTCCTTCTAGCGCTCACTTCGATCCTATAGCTTTGTGCTTGATCTGCCGACCGACGATATCCTTTGCGTACATTGTAGGAACCTGCAACGTTGCTAGGAGAGCTAGTTGTGAAGCAACCACAGGTATGAGCCCATTGGCCCTTTGAACCCCTGAGACATCCTTATGTTAATTTGCTTGTGGGCCTCGACTTACATGTGTGTTGGCTGTGTTGCGCTTCCTTCGTGACCAGCCGCGCAACCTTGTATTAGAGTGTCTAGAGCTTTTTTTGGTCAGTATGGTTTCCTCAGTCATTTGATGCCCCACTCCCATCATGAATTTGCAAGTAGTAGTCTCATGCCCCATTTGTCTGCAACCATCATAGTACTTTGGCGTTTATCCCAAGACAATCCCCAAGTCCACTTTTGACATCCATTGATAAAACAATTGGAACACTTTATGTTTGGGTTTTGGATGCATCAACCGCCTCCAAGATTTGCATACATAATTCAAGCCCTGCTACGAGTTAATTGGTTAGAATAGAGAACTTACCTATGCAGGAGGCAGTCATACTCAACACCTTGGTGGTCTAATAGCCAACTGGTAAGCCATGAATGTAAACCCACACTAGTATCTAGTATTATTCTTTCTCCTTGGACAAGAAGCGGCTTGGCGTGATCTTGAGGTAGATGGGTCAGCCATATGCAACATTAGGACTTCTGTTGAGGACTCTGTCTCTAGATTCTTCACTCTTAAAATTGAAGATAATCCATTGACTTCAGTGACTTTAGAACTTATATGACACTTGCCACTTGCTACTTACTGACCATGTCGCAGAGAGCCTTTCTTCCCTGGAATTTCCATACAAAGCGCCCCACTAGACAATAGCCTAGGCCGTTGTCCATAGTATCTGTCTTCAAACCTAAGAGACACTCTTCCCATGATATCCTAAAGTGTTGGAGTGCAGCATCTTCAATGCGGTTTCTGTTATATTAGAAGAGGTCCGCTCATCGCCTTCCCTCTGCATGCCCCATGCCAGATCAGTGACCTAAGTAGTTGATGCAAGTGGTGCTCCTATGCCTTTGCCGTTTGTATGCATAGCGTCTTGCCCAATGAAATCTTCTAGTTCCAACTGCTTGGGGTCTTCTCATGCCACTAGAGGAAAGACAGCTGGATGTTGAGGATCGCTTGCCACTCCAGCTACAACTTTATATCAATTAAGTGGTTGTCTGACAGTTGCATCAGAGGCTTCATTAAATGGAGAAGTTGCACCTAGACCTGTAGTTGCAACCTTAGTGTTTTGCCCCTTTGCCACTGAAGAGTCCTCTCCCCCCTTCCCCTCCCTCGTAGCACGCCGGCAATAAAAACTTTTCAAATTAGATTGTTTGTCTCAGCATCACAATTTGAAATTCAAAATTATTGCTCAATCCATCCAATTTGTGTGTGCCTTCCAATGACCAACAGTCAAGGCTTTTGACCACTGGTCAATGACCCTTGAGCTTCCAGCCCCGTGATGATCCTTCCCGTTGGCCGTGTTGGTCCCTGCTACAGCGGGAGCGAAAAGATCCATCCAAAATTGTCCCCTGTTGCAAATAGAGGTACCCCCCCCTTTTTTTGTCGAAGTGCACTATTTCGGACCTCTTGCTCATCGTTGTCCCCGGGTACTTTCCCTAGGGGTGCATATAGTGCCAAGAGTGGATGTCAACGGGGAATATCTTCTCCTCAAGTTAGCGCCACAAGTCCCTCGTGGCCATTTTCTTGAAACATGATCTATTAGATTAGCTAGTTCTGATTTCCGGTCAACAGCACCTTTGGAAAGGATGAGCTCTTCGACCACCTATATAACAGCGGCAGCATATCCCCAAGGTTGATGCTCACAATTAGCCTTCCATCTGGGATTGCTATGGGATCTTGCTTGTAGCTGAAAATCTCTCTAGTCTATTTTCCATTACCTTCTAGTGAGAAGGGAGAGCTTCTCTCTCTAAACTGGATTGCATTTTTGATGTAGTAATAATAAGATTAGAAGCCTGTTGTTACCACTCTCGGCCCTTACCTTACCATTAGCTCATAAATAATTGTGCCAATTGAATTACTAAATTATAATATTGTGGATTACAAATACTTAATCAGTCTTATACTATAATGATGTAAAAAATGGGAACCCCAGAACTTTCTTCATCATTCTGGAAAGCAATCATGAATCCAGCTTTATAATGTGTGATCTAGCTGTAATTTATAGAACAATTGCAACCTGTGCTAT
>JBAMIE010174679.1:0-14372 GCA_037177295.1 Kaempferia parviflora | reverse complement strand
CCTTCGTGTAATTTCACCAGAAGATCCCATAGATCTTTTGCATTTTCGTACGGACCGACTCGGTTAAACTCTTCCATTGTTAGCCCACATTGAATCGTGTTGATTGCTTTGTAATTGGCTTGGGCTTTCTTGATTTGTTGAGGATTCCATTCCTCTGGTTCTAGGAGCATTCCGTCTTTGGTGGATTGTGTGTAGCCCTTTGATATTGAAATCCACAGCTCGATGTCGGACTTAAGGTAGCACTCCATCCTTTTCTTCCAATAGTAAAAAATTTTCCCGTTGAACAACGGAGGTCGGACGGTGCTGTATCCCTCTTGGTACGAGTTCAACATTCTGACAAGAGAAAAATAGCAAAGATATTTCCAAGACTCTCGTCTTGGGATTAGTAGTGCGGGAGAAATAAGAAAATTTATACAAAAATAAGACTAATATTAAACAAAAGACTTTTTTTTTAAAGAAAAGATTTTAAAATTGCTCGAAAAATGGTTAAGTTTATTCAGAGCGACTAGACTCTGATACCAATTGATGGATCGGTAGTGATAGAAAGGGGGGATGAATATCGCTCTTTTAAAATCTTTTCGTTTTAGAGACGCAGCGGAAAGGAAATAAAACAAACCAAACAGAGACTCGGTTTGGTTACTTCATTTAGAGTCGGCTTCGGCTCCTACTCGAAGGCTCCGTGATCCTTGACCACAACTGAGAGCAATCTAATATATCACAATGATAGTACAGATATAGAGTTTTACAATGCAAGCTTAATAAACAGTATACCGACGTTGCAGCCTTTCTTATGTCGGAGTAGATTCAGTACACAGCTTGCGTAGAGTCACAGTAGTAGCACGGTCAGATGGACATGAAGAATAAGCGTGGAAGAGTTGCACTTGAAGTTCTACCGAAGCTCTGGTCTCGGGGTCTTTATATAGGCACGGTTCGGTTGACCAAAAAACCGTTCGGTCGACTGAACCTATCAGTCAACCAAACCTACTATCGGTCGACGGATCCCTGCTGCTTTCCTTTTTCTCCGAGATCCTATCTTCACATTTAATGGTTCGGTCGACTGAACATCCTGTTCGGTCAACCGATCCTCTGATGATGCCATGTTTACTTGATCCGATATTAGTCAATCTTCGTTAATAAATGCAATTTAAGGGTTCGGTCGACTGAACCTGGTGTTCGGTTGACCGATCCCAACTTTCCTTCTGGTAATGAGATTGAATCTAAGTCTGCCTAATTTGAGGGTTCGGTTGACCGATCCCTGGGTTCGGTCGACCAAACCCTCCGACTTGGTCAACTTGCAAACAATGTTAGTACAATATACACAGTGTACCTGCATCACAGAGTTAGCACAATATAATGAATTCATGAGTATGGTAAAACAGTAGGTCCTGTCTTGATCTCAACTCTGGAAACCCTCCCGATTTCTTTAGTTGGATCAGCGACCTAGGTTTGTCCCTCGCAGGAACACGACCTTACCATCGCTCTATTCCAGTTTGTTTATCTCAACCTTACTTGCCAAACATCTGGTCCTCCTGACCTGTTTAGACTTTTCTGCTTAGCATCTGATCGGCTACCCAGGTCTTCCTCTGCCAGATCATTGGTCCTCGAGCCATCTGGACTTTCTGCCGCTAAGTATCTGGTCCTTGACTTACTTGGACTTTTGCCTGGCTTCCACGATCGCTAAGACTTCCTGCCTAGCCACACTAGGACTTTCCTGGTTGAGTAAACATCCTGCACACTCAAGTAGCTTGTTAGATAACGACAAGACTTAACTTGAATCTTTGACAACATCAAAATTTAGGTTTGATTCTGGTGCAATTTGCACCAACAAGGAGTTCTATGAATCTCCCATGTAATGAGATTACTGTTTCTCCATCCTTCATTATGAAATGTTGAAATTGATTTATGAGGAGATCTCTCTTTGCAATTCTTGAATACTTTGTGCCTTCATTAAGCTCAATGAACTTGTCCCATAAATTTTTGACACTCTTAAATGGTCCAATCTTATTGAGGTGCTCCGAGTTCAACCCACATTGAAGAGTCACAATTGCCTTGGCATTTACTTGAGCCTTCATCTTTTGTTCAACGGTCTATTTTGATGATTCAAGCACATTTCTATCAACCATCGGCATCGTGAACCCTTCCATGATTGAGAACCACATATTGATTTCAGTCATGAGATAGTGCTCCCTGTGGCTCTTCTAATATGCAAAATTGTTGCTTTCGAAGAAAGGTGGTCAAGAATGTTGGGGACCATTTCGGAGCTAGAGGGGGGTGAATGGCTTCGATCACTTCATCGTTGAAGATGTGCAGCGGAATAGACGTGACAAAACACTCGACCAATGCTAACGCTAAGGATTTACTTGGTATCTATCTTAAGATGAGGTGACTAACCCAAGGATCCACACAACGACACCATCTCCACTATGAAACAACTCCTTTTCGGAACAACCGGATATGGAGAAATCTCGTACAAGACTCTCTTAATAATACAACTCGAAACATGGAAATAAATACAACAAATACAAGTAAAACTTTGCTTCTAACTTAATCTCGTGAACGACTCTTGATTGCTCTGAAATGCAGTAGAACTTCGCTTGAGAACTTCAAGAACTGGCGGAGAGTCATCGGAGACGAATCGAGGAGGAAGAGAGAGTTGAGCTCGCAGCCGCGTCGCGCTTTTGAACCCTGCGTGTGAGTAACGGTCATATCCGAATTGATCGATTGGGCACCTGGATCGATCAGCTGATCGATCCAGGGAGCTTCTGTTCTCTCACGAACTCGCGAAAGAAGCAATCCCAATCGATCACCTAATCGATTGAGAGAGCTGAATCGATCAGCTAATCGACCCAACTCCATTCTGTTCTCTCGCGAAATCGTGAGAAAACTAGCGCCAATCGATCAGCTAATTGATTGGCTTTGGCTCAATCGATCGGCCAGTCATGACTTGAGTCATTGAAGTTAAGTCCAACATCCGGTCAACTCTGACCTATTAGGACTTCATCTTGCTTAGCATCGGGTTAACCTTGACCTACTAGAACTCGTCACCAAGTGTCCGGTCAAACCTTTGACTCACTTGGACTTTTCTCTACGTCCTAAGTGTCTGGTCAACCTTGACCAACTTGGACTTATCATCTCGTACCAAGTATTTGGTCTCCTTGACTCACTTGGACTTACTAAACACCAGGTGTTCGGTCAATCTTTTAATCCACCTGAATTTTCACTGCCTAACTTCACTCACCAGGACTTACAGTCTGTCTAACTTCACTAACTAGGGCTTTTCAATTGTCTAACTTTACTCACTAGGACTCTCACCAAGCTTTACTCACTTGGATTTCCTAACTGTCTGGCTTCAGTCACCAGGACTTTCACCAGCCTTCACTCACCTAGATTTTCCAACTATATGACTTCATTCAACAGGACTTTCACCTTGCTTAACATTCAATTAGGACTTTCCTAGTCATGTATCCAGTCAACCTTGACCTACTTGACTTCTGTTTGATAATCTCCTAGATAGACAATTGCACACATAATCTCTATCTATTGTCAAACATCGAAACACCAGCTTGAACCAAACTCAAGTTTAGTCAAACGGGTCAACCTAGTCCAGGGACAATTGTACCAAGAAATCTCTCTATACATTGTCAAACATCAAAACTTAGATTCAAGCTTAGTCAACATGGTCAACTTTACCCGAGGACAATTGCACCAACAGAGAAGTGTTATATCCCTCTTTCAACAACATCTTGTAGATCTAAACTTTTGCTTCCTTGGATGTGAGTCCTCAAAAACCAACTGAGCTCTGATACTATTTGTTAGGACCAGTTGTGCTAGAGGGGGGAGGGGGTGAATAGCTCACTTCGATTGCTTGAACTTCTTGATTGTGCAGCGGAAAATACAAGCAGACACTAACACCTTGATTTACTTGGTATCCACCTCAAGCTCGAGCTGACTAATCCAAGGATCCACACCAGTCCACAGCTTCCACTATGAAAAACTCTCTTTCTCAAAACAACGTCGAAGGTGGAGAAACCTCACAAGAAATACATCTCTCTCGCAAATGGAATAACTCACAACAACAATAACAACAACAACAACAACAAAAGGTTATAGACTTTGGAGTAGCTTTTTCTTCTTTGAGTAGCTTGAGGATGCACCAAGGAGAGAGCTTGAACTTCAGCTTTGAGAACATTTTTTATGATAACGATGCTTGCTTTTGCATTGAAACCCAACTTTTAAGCATCGCAAAAAAATGTGACCGTTTCTCACAGAAGAACCACTGTGAATTGATTAGCCAATTGATTTAGATTTTTCCGTTGGCACTACCAACTCCAAATCAATGGCTACCAACTCCAAATCAATGGTGAAGATCGTTCTATTTGAATCCCAATCGATTGGGATCGAGTCTTGATCTATTGAGTATCTCAATCTATAAATTGATCGATTCAAGAGCCTTCTGTTGCTTCTCTTTTTTGTGAAGTCAGTGATCCAATTGATCTACTGATAAATTGGGAATTCCAAATTGATTAGCTGATCGATCCAGGAGCATTCTGCACATTCGCGCAATTGCCACCTCAATCGTAAAGCAAGCTGGAATCCATGGTTTTCCGACGGAATAAGTATTCCATCGGTGATTACCAACGGAAAGTAATTTTTGTTTGTAATTACCGACGGAATCAAATTCCGTCAATATTTCCATCGGTACTCCTAGTTTTTCTTGTAGTGTGGCATCAGTATCGATCCACCATTGTCGTTGGTTTTAACCAACCTACCAGGTTTTCTTTCCCTCGCATCCTCCGTCATGTACTTATTATCCAAGGATTCCCACAACTCTTTAGTCGTTCTCTTCGTGTTGTCCACAATGTACAACGAGTCGTCAATATAGTTGAGGATATAGTTTCGGCAAAAGAACTCAGAATAAGTCCATGCCTCCACTACACTGATGGTTTGAATATTAGCATCCTCAGTATGCTTGAGTGTGTTATCGATCAAGTACTGAGCTAGATTGAATATGGTCAAGTAGAAGAGTATCTTCTACTACCACCTCTTAAGGTTCAACCTCATGAATTTCTCTAGGCTTTCGCCATGATTGATTGAAATATTTCTAATTTGGGCAGAGGGGACCTTCATTTAATAAGTCTGTTGCACCTTAACCACTTTCTGTGGTCATTTTAACACAAACGATTATGTTTCAAGATTGTTGGTTGTCGAAGATATTAGAGAAAATTACTAAATTTAAATTATTCAAAATCAATTCTAACTTATCTGTTGAGATGACCTTAGTGGATAATCTCAGGTTGTCAGTGTGGTTGGTTTTGCCAAGCTTCCAATGGTATGAATCGTGGAGTGGTGCGTAGTCAAATCGGGAGTCGATCGCCAAGTCATGGAGTGGTTATGCTTCGAGGTTTTCTCGGATTGTCTGTTTCTCATGTTACAATGGTAAACCGCGATCCCCATCAAGCACTTATGGTAGCAGTGAACTTAAAATACACCCGAGTGTTATCACAAGTAGTTCAGTCGAGAGAGTCTCCGCATACATATGATTACTAGATCAATGCATGCGTCATAATTTAAACTAACAATAAAATAAAAAAAAAAACTCCTAATATGAAATTAAAAACTCATGCACAATAAATCTCACTTCTCCATCTCTTTATTCCATTCACATTTAAAACATAAATTACATATTGCCAAGTAACCATTTATTCATTCTATTTCGCTACGGGTGCAAGAACTAGTTCCATTAGACACTCGAGCTTATCTTTAATTAAGCGTTTCTTGGCTCATCACAAGGCAGCAAGCTGTTTGATGCTCATCGGATGCGCATACCCCTGCGATCCATCAAAAGCAGAGCTGATCAGCTTCCCAGCTGTTGCTTCTGTTGGGTGTTGGAAATCCCAAAAGACGTGATCACGGCGATTGGAGCAGTGGCTGGAGATCGGAGTGCAGGCGAAGTTGGCGTTCTTGTTACCCAACCCACAGCAAGCAGCCTTAATCTCCCCGAATCCTTCATCAAAGCAACAACAAATTCACAAAGCTCAGTTTCAGTTCAGTTCCATCGCAATCCATGCGACGATGATGAAATGATTCGAGTGAGGTTGTACCGTAGGAAGATGGGTGGTTGATGATGTCCGTGATCGCTGCGTAAGTGTCGAAGAAGGAGTAGCTCAACCCAGTTAGCTCTGACCAGTTGTTCGAGCATTGAACTGACGCCCTTGTTGAACTGGGACGACAGGAAGTTGGCTTCCACGCTGCAGTCGCCAGTCTTGTTCTGAAGCCTCTGGGCCGGGGTGCAGCCGATGGCTGCGGTGCCCATCACTGCGAGCTTGCGTGCGCCGAGGTTGTATATTGTCTGAAAGAATGGATGTTTAATTTTTAAAAATATGCTTAGTGAAATCAATAAGAGATTCTGAATGCCTCGCGCTAGATTACCTTGACTTGCCCTTTCAGTGATGCGACCATGGAATCCACCAACTGTTGGCCGGGGATCTTGGCCGAGTCTGATTCCACGTAATTGAGGATGTCGTTGCTGCCGATAACGACGGCGAAGATGGAATCAGATAGATGAGTTTGTGCGGAACTGGTTCCTAACTGCTTATCCAAAGCTCCATAGACTGTAGTATAGTAGTCTATTTGCTTGTTCAGCGAGAGGCATTTACCCTGGATCAAACAGAATATGGACACTCTGTTATCTTTCTGGTACAAGAGAGATAAGTTTACTGATTATCCAATTCGCGTCGCTCACTTTGTTGGTCGAGTCGAGCGTTCCGGCACCGCCGGAGGCGAAGTTGAGGCCGCCGATGAAGGCGTTGATGTTTCTCGAGTTGGACGGTAAAGAAAGGTAAGCAGGGGGAGAGGCTAGTCCGAGTTTCTCAGCTGCCACACGAGCTTATCACAATTTATTGAACAGAGCACGTGTACGTACACGTGTAAAATGGATTGATGGTGAGTTGCAAGAGTAGGTACCGAGGGAATCTGCGGAGTTCTTGCCGTTGCAGAAGCGGCCGGTGGCCTTGTGGCCGAGGTAGTCGATGCCGTTGTGGGGGAAGTTGGCCTTGAGTAGCGTGGTGAGGTAGTTATTGTTCCCCACGTCCACCAGTGAATCGCCGAACACGTACATTGCCGGCGGCGGGGCTGCTTGGCAGCCGGTGCCGCACCAGCACAGAACGAAAAGTGCGAAGACACCCGCCAAAGCCGCCGGAGAGAAGGACGCCATGGCCGATTGACTGAACTAGGAAATGCAGGGAGATGGAATGATTACTGATGGAGGAGAAGAGAGGAGGGAATTTATAGGAGGTCACTGAGAGAGTGGAAGACCGCTTACAATATGATAAAACTAAATAGGATAATGGACATATAATTAAAGATTAATATTATAAAATTTAAATTAAATTTGCTCCAAATTTACTCCAAACTAACAGGAGTAACAAATTCGGAGCAAATCTAATTTAAATTATATAATATTAATTTTTAATTATATGTCATATTGTAAGCGGTCTTCCACTCAATCCGTAGGCTCCTAAATATTCCCTCCTCTCTGCCCGGAACCTGTTTCCATCAGAAGACTTCTGATGTGTAGATGCTTTCCATGGACAAAAATTTAAATGTTGCCTTATATAATCATTGTTTTCATAAAAACATACGCTTTTTTTTAAAATAAATATCGTTTCATCATATTTTTTTATTTTTAAAATATTTTTATTTTACTACATACTGTTTTTTTATTTTAAGTTGATAAAAAAATATTACAGTTGCTACAATAATATAGTAATTATTTATTAGAAATACTAAACATAAATTGCACATTAGCCCAACCAAACAAGGTTATTATTGATAATCGACCAAGGTTATCAGCGATAACCCTAACTAAACACGCCCTAAATTTTGAAAACAATAACGCCAAAACCAGCCATAGTTCTCCCATGTGCAAGACTTTGAGTTGACCTGTCTCGATCACGTACACTCTTTCCTTTGCTTTTGGTTGACTCAAAACATTTTCAATTTTAAGTTCTTTCTGTAACTTAACTCGCGTTGACTTAATCTACCACGAAAAAAAGTCCATACCAACTGTATCTGAAAGGCAGCAAAAGCATACCACCACTTATTGTTGGTAGTTTATTAGTGTAATCGTATTTGGGTTAAGGTTGACTAATTTAATTAAGAATGTGTTTTGATATTTGAATAATATGTAAGAAAAGATTAAGTAGGTTACGGTTGACTGGATATTTGACAATATATGAGAGACAAGTCAAGTAGGTTATCCAGCACCGGATACTTAACTAGGAAAGTCCTAAATGGAGATTAGACAAGGAAAAATAGAGATTAGATAAGGAAAGTCCTATACGTAACTTGGGGGTTAAACAAAGGAAAATCCAAATGAGTTAAGGAGAAATGCACATTGGCAAAAGGAAAGCCCTAACTGAGGTTAGACAAAGTCCAAGTTGATCAAAAATTGACCGGACACTTGGTGGGGAAGTCCCAACAGGTCATCGTTAACTGAATATTAGGCAAATGATCCCTAGACTTGGATCAAGCAAGTTAGGGTTGGGCAATCGATTAACCCTAAGTTAATCGATTAAGGCAATCAATTAGGAGGTTCTCACGAAAACACAGAAAAAGCTCGAATCGATTATTCTAATAGATTATGGTTGGCAATCAGTTGAGTAATCAATCAAGGAAACAACAATCGATCAAGTGATCGATTAGGTGTTTTTCCTAGTGAAACAGAAGGATTCTGAATCAATTGAGTAATCGATCAAGATCTCTAATCGATTGAGAGATATAGCGAGCAAACAGTGACTTCCCAAATCGATTGGGTATTTGTTACAAATCCACAAGTGCACGACTACGTCGTTAGAAATAAAATATCGATCCCACAGGGATTGATGAGAACTAGTAAGTTCACATGGCTAGCTAGCTAAACAATCGAAATATTAGTTTAAAATCTTACGAACCAGAGTTGAGAAAGTAAGAGAGAGAGAGAGAGAGAGAGAGAGAGAGAGAGAGAGAGAGAGTTTTGAGAAGAACGAACCAAGGTGAGTGTTTCAGGGGTTCAGTTTCCTTTTACTGTTTATTAATGTATTCTCACTTGTTCCTCTCTTATCCTCTATCCTTATGCATTATAGGAAGTCTAACTAAATCCTGACACTCCCCTATGACGGTCGTGTCGGAGTATTACTCCCTTGATTACTCACTAGGTAGTAGCGAAAACCTAGTATGTCGATTAAAGGATTACCCTTTGTCACCTAGGCCTCCCCGATCATACGATCGTAGATTATACAATACACCTATTAACATAGAATAAGAAACAACCCATTAAGTCTAATTAGGTTCATTCATGTAGAGATTCGGCGATGTCTTTTAAAGTTCGGTTAAAAGAATACCCCCTGTCACGGGGCCCCCCGATCATACGATCTAGGGCGTCCCCTCTACAGGGTGAGTGATTTATACATCCAATCAACCAAACATGAAAATTAAGTACAAACACATCACACATACATTTAATCAAATGGATACAAGATATAAACATATCATTAGAAGAGAAATGAACAAATCTATTGAGTTTACATCAGTCAATCATTATAAATATTCTCTTAATCCTAGAATAAGTGGATTTACTCCGTAACAAGGACAATTGAACCCAAAGACATCTAAATATAAGCTTCCTAAACAATTCAAGAGAGAAGGGAGAAGAAAAGCTTATCCAAGTGTGATGTTGGGTCGGATCAAATCCTTGCATCCGGAGAAGATGGAGATGTTGAAAATGGTCTCGAATCATCGAATACGACGTAGATGAAGTATGGATTTTGACCTTGAGCCCCACCAAGGAGAAACTCTCCTCCTCTTGAAAGGGGAAATAACTTCCTTATTTATAGGCGAGACATGACCTCGTGAGACACAGGTCGTGTCACGACCATGCCAACTTGACACGGATGGGTCTCGGACGTTTGTATCTGAGGAGGCACTACCTTGTCTTGGGGCACGAGCATGTCCTTGTTCTTCAGGTCAAGGGATGCACAGTCGTGTAGATCCACACGACCACCTCCCTACTAGCTTCTGCTAGGTCTGATCCTTTGCCTTGTTGAGAGACACCGTTGTGCCATGGGGCATGACCATATCATGATGTCTTCACAATATGGAAGGCATGACCGTGTAGATCAACAGGCCGTGCGCTTTCTGGGCTCTAGAAGGCACACGACTCCCGATTGTAGAAGACACGGTCGTGTCAAGGGGCATGACCATGCCTTGGGCTTGAGCACTTGGGAGGCATGTGTTGAGGTAATCGGTTTTGATGTATGTGTCAAACGTTTAAGTTAGGTTTCATATGTAATTGATATGGTTGCCTAAACTGTGCATGACATAGATCACTGAAGAACCTCATCCAGGGGCTCCGTCGATGAGTCAGATGTGGAAGAACAGTAGTGGAGCCGAGAAAGCAGACTTCAAGGGTGAGTGAAGGATGGCATGGAGACAAGACGAGGGACGAGGTCAAGAAAGAGATCTTCAGAGGGCAACTCCGAGAGATGAGAGGAGTGACATGTAAACTGCACCGGACGCCTGGTCAGAGTACTAGGCGCCTGGTCTCGAATTGAAACCTAACAGAAAGTTTGGGCGAGTGCAGTAGGCACCTGCCTGCCGGGGAGCAGGCGCTTGCTACTAGGGGCAGGCGCCTGTACTGGAAGCCTGCTCAGGGAGCAGACGCTTGGCAGTGAGACAACGGCTCTCCCGCTAGCCGTTGGGCTAGCCATTGAGAGGAGAGCAGACACCTGGTCCTTTACACCAGGCGCCTACTGCAGACTGAGTGAGCTTTCTCAGCTCACTCTCTCCTCTATTTAAAGAGAGACTTAGCCCACGTTTTGGGCTAATGTTCTCCTTCATTATTGTGCTCTAAAGTCTCATTCTTCCTCCCTTTATTCACTTCAATTGTAAAGAGGAAGATCTTGAGTTGTGAGAGGTTTGATCTCACTGAGAAGATATCGAGTTCTTATTGGAGTAGCGTCGACGTGTGGATCCTTGGATTAGTCACCTCCTTGGAGGTGGATACTAAGTAAGTATTGGTGTTAGCATTGTATTCATTGTATAAGATTTCCGTTGCGCACTAATCTATAGGATCGAGCAAGAATCCGGCCACCAACAAGGTCCAACAAAATATGGCTAACAAAAAAAAAAAGGGTTACGAAAAGGGTTAAGTATTAAACAATGGCTCAAGTTTACTGACACTCTTATTAATAAAGGATTGCGTATTCAATGGGAACATATCAAAGGAGTAAATAATTCCTTAGTAGATACTTTATCTAATTTATTATACTAATCTTTTATGATTCCTTAGGACATGGATTGTACAAGAAAAGTACGTAACTTTGCTACCAAAACTATGCACTTTGGTAATCAAGATCTACAATAGTTCACACAATATGAAGATCAGTTTCATTTTCCCACTCGAGATAGGTTAGACCACATCTAAAATTGTCTCCTTGACAACATATGGAACATTCCTACAATTCCTAGAAGTTCTGACTATAAGATCGCCATGATCAATGCTTTGTCCAATACTTCCTTACTACAATACAAAAACCAGTTGGTAAAAAATTTTCTTGTTATGTTATATTCTCTAGACCACAAGCCGGAGTATACTCTGCTTGGGAAGAAACAAACTTAACGTTACAAGACTTGGACCACCCTTACTTCAAGGGGTTCTATTCTCTAGAAGAAGCTTTTAATGCTGCTAAAACACAGTTAAGGACTACTTATTTTATTAGTCCTTTACATAAGACAGGTACATCTCCTCGTGCTCCCAAAACTTATGCTCAAATACTTGAGACTAGTGACACTTCTACAACTCCAGCACCTGACACAACCTCTGAACCTCTAGTACAACCTCCTTATCGGCCAGAATACTTAACCTTAGCCCAATTAAAAGAAAGGGCTAAGACAATAGCGACCCAACAAGTTCTGAGGCCCGTCTACTAGGTTTTCATAATACCATTCCGCAAGATGTTACTTCCTATGTCAGAAGCCTTGCTGAAAAATCAACCTTACAACTTTTATAGAAATCTATGAGGCCCACAAGGCCTTCCATCACAATCCACCTACATAAATGACCATTGTCTACAAAGCAGAATTTAGGCCTAAACTCAAATGACAAAAAATAGGGCCAACCTGTGCTAAATCCTCATCATATGGATGCCAATGCCAACTACTATATTCATTCCGCAAGACCAATTTGAATTATGAAGCCTATACAATAACCTCTTATAAAGGCCGACAAATCACTCCATTTACATTACTAGATTATGGTCTACTGTATAAAGTTTGGATACATGACCCTGATATTGAATGGGAAGCTCCTCCTACATTTTCAGACTAGCTCAAACATGGGCGACCCTCTGTACAAGGCACCAATTGGGGGTGGGACAAAATCTATGACCTAGATAACTACATCCTAGCACGCGAATCCTATACAGAAAAAATTTATTGACCCAAAGAAATGGGAACCAGATTCTTTCCCTTTACTTTTATCACTCAACATACAACTCTATTTAAACATTACCATAGAAAAACAGAATGACTCTACAATAAACAATAAGCAACCTCAGCCCTTTCCACCAGAGCCTATAAAGCAGCACTCAAAAGCGCAACCACTCAAGCTTCCAACTCATTAGCACCATCCTTGGATTCTATAGGAGAACACAACATGGACAATATGATGAAACCTTGATTAAAACCCATAGTAAATCCATGTAAGACCACTACCTACAGGACCTCCACTTCACCTACAGTACCTCCACTTCAACCATTAGTACCTATAGTACCTCCACTTACCGACAAAACCTACACTACTCTCCACCTATCTCTCATAAACTCCATGTGTACCGAGGCCCCCTTTTCTATTCTCTCCACCTGTCGCCCATAAATGCCACTTCTTCCCAGGCCCCCTTTTCTCAAAAGCACCAGCAGCAAGCCTTCCTCATGAAACATTCTCCTTTCCTTCTCCAGGAAGAAACCCCTTTTTGCCTATAAAAAGCCTCCTCTCCTCCAAAGTCAAGGCATCCTCTCTTCAGTCCTAGCGCTCAATTTCTCTCCATGTGCACTTGTGTACAAACCCTCTCAGTTTGCAAGTCTTAGCAATTTGTAAGTTTGTACTCCAGTATGTACAAATCTCTTTGATGTAAAACCTAAGTAAATTTAATTTCTAAGTATTTCCAATCCCTAGTTGGTTTGTTTACTTATCTTTTTGTACATATATCGTAGTTTGTTTCCTTATCCTTATTTAACTTGACTTGGAACTTATTATTAGGTTTGGACCTATTCTTTCTCACTTGTTTCTTTTAACTATGATCTTCTTTAGTCCTTGTCTCAGTAACCATACGGTGAACAATGTAAAAGACTAGTAGATTTCTGCCCAAATAAGTCATGTGCAGGCTAACTAAGGAAGGCATACTACCAAATTCCTACCCAATAGTCGGAGCATTGATTCTCTACAAAGTCTTTACAAGTGAGGCTCATTGGAAGAAGCTCCAAAATATGAATTAGGAAATAAAAATCCAAGCTAACCTATCTCTCAACCTAGTACCCCTTTTAACAACCCAAGAGCAAACTAGAAGTACCCAAATCGACCTCCAACACATGCCCTAAAACAACCAAAATTAGCAACTGGTTTTAGAAAAACAACTCACAAACAAAAAAATCACACAAATACAAAATCACAAAATACTCCCACAAAACCCACAAAAATTTATTTAGACCTTAAAACTATTGTTTATATTAGTCATTGTTTGTTTTTCCTAAAAAGATTATATCTATTTGTATATTATATTTTTGGAAATATCCATAACCTTTTGCTTGAACAGATATTTTAATATGTTCAATAAAATCTGGGATAGTCATGTTGGAACTTGTATACGGATGATTACGGCTTGTTCCTACATGATTAGTGTGCGCAAGCGAAAAATAAAAATAAACGTAGGAATTAAGACAAGGAAAGAGATGCAAACCAAACGACACTCGATGTACGAGGTTCGGGGATAAATTGCCCCTACTTCTCGGCGTATCCGTGAGGTGGACGACTCCTTGATCCTTCGGCGGATCACTCCGCGAAAAACTCACGGCTAAGCACAACCTCCTTGTCGGTGGAGAAACCTCTCTACAACCACGATCAAGACTCTCATATGCTTGGGCTTGTAGACTACCACTTGATAGTTAACCACTATCAAATTCGTCAACCCAAGCCAAACACACTAGCTTGGGTTATATAGGCAATGAGTTGAACACAATCAGCTTTTGCCCGCCACCAGGCGCCTGGTCCAAGCACCAGGCGCCTGCTCTCCAACGGTCACACAACGACTAGCCTTAACGGCTAGTTCTGCCCCGCACCA
>JBAMIE010174666.1:0-14373 GCA_037177295.1 Kaempferia parviflora | reverse complement strand
GCCCAAGCAACAGTCGTAAATGGCTGACGGCCATTTACTCTTACCTTAGAACTTACTAAATTAAGGGCGAGCCTATCGGAAATACCCTCACGGTCGAGCTATCTGACGATACCCTCCTCATTCCCCAGCAGCTCTTAATGGAATAATTGAAATTAAGGGACTCGAACCCACGACTTCACTTTCTGATTCATTGGTCTAACCGGGCTATCTTATCTTCCTAAGCTAAGCTATAATATGAGTGAGACTACTGACCGGGCAAGGTCGGATCCTCGCTCGTAAGGGCTCATATCAGACGCGTAGCACCTTGGTCGATCCCACGTTCCTTCTTCTCCGCCGAACTGAACGATGAGAATTGTACAAATCCATATAGATGGGACGGGACATATTACTTGAATGGTGAAGAACTCTCTTGAATGGTGAATTGAACCCAACTCTTCTCTTCTAACCACAGGCACAAGTACTCCTTTTGCTGCTATATGGGATAGATTTCTTGCCAAAATTCGACTCTTCGTAGAGCGGGACTACTTTCTCACCTATATTAGATAAAAAGAATGGCCAAAAAACCAACTTAGCTCTGCTGAACTACTTTAGCGGATAGGACAAGTTCTGTTTCAAATTGAACTGAACCGAACTCTGATATTATATTATAGAACCTCACCGACCAGAGCTAGCATCAGTGAAAGGAGCCAACGATTCAGAGCTCACATCTTAGCTGACAGTTGCGGACTGCTTCAGATGGTAAAGCATCGTTGTTGATTGCAAAGATTTCGCTTGACGGAGCCGCGCATAGCTTGACGAAGCCCTTCGTTCGCACCGAGAACTCTGATCTTGTCGGCTGATCAACTGATCCCATCCTCACCGAGGATGGTCTTAACCTCACTGCACCTTTCATTGGTCGATCCGGTCCTAGTGAGAGGTTGATTGGTCGATCCTAGTGAGGCAATCTACGCTACTGAGCAAAGCAGGGCCGGTCATTACTATAAGTTAAGTTAAGTTGGGGACAGCCTCTGGTGGGTTGCGTAGTTGGGCATGAGAGCAGGTCTGTCTTCGATTGCCAGTTTCACGCATGTATGAACGCAGCCACTCTCACGCATGTATGAAGTTGCCAATCTCACGCAGACCTAGACTTGTGTTCAAAACTGCCAATTTCGTGCCAAGTGTTCAAAACTGCCACTTGAACGCATACCGCTCTGCCACTTGAACGCATACCTGCACTTATTGTTATTCTTCGTACAGTGAGTTACTTGTTATTCTTCGTACAGTGAGTCACAGGACTTGTAATTCAGAGTACAGTGAGTTACATAAAAAAGATAGTTGATGTTGCACGAGCTCCCTCTGGTCCCTACTTTGACGCGTAGCACCTGGTCTTGGTCATAGGCCTTGAACTCGCTCGCTGATCACAAGAGGCATGCGCTATCTGACTCATCTCTCATGCAAGAAGACCCTAATTCAAGATGCTTGAGCAAGACCCACTAGAGGAAGGGCTCATCCCCACTACTCGCAGCCAGTCCTTGTTTGCTGCTTTGATTTCGCAAAGCTCAACTCTGTAGCTCAACGAAGCCCCGACCCCAGGTCTCGCACTCCCGATAGCTATTCTTCGCACCTGCCCTGCTCTCCACCCTCGATCTGAGGATCTCTGCAGATGTCTGGTCGTTTGTTTGCTTCAGATGGATTGCTTCAGTCGCTCGCTAACTGACCATTTCTCGCTTCGGCTCAGGTTAATAGGTCGCTTATGGTACTTGCTTTAGTGCTTCCCCGGGTCCTCTGCCTGTAGTGCCCTAAGCCATCTATAGCTCCCGAGACCGAGACTCCAGACTTTGCTAGGCTTGGTAGGTATAGGCTTCAGTAGGATTGCACATGCCCCGGCTGAGATCGGATGTGAGCCCGGCAAAGATCGGACGAATGGTTTTTGCAGGCGACCCGTACAAGGCGATGCAACTGCGCGCTCAACTTTGCCTTCGCTGGTGGGCAAGTCTCACTACTGTCGTTCGCTTCCTCCCCAAGAGAGTCAATGGCATCCTTCCAGTAGCAAGAGGGAGCCTTCTTTGAACCCTGCCCTAGAAGAGGGAATATCACCTCTCCCCTTAGCTGAGGAATGACCTAGGAATTGAACCTCCAACTGGCCTACCTACTATGGGAACGATGCCTCTCCGCACCTTCTTGATTGAATAGACTCTTAGCACCTATACCGTGTAGTGGGTCGCTTCATTCGCTGTCGGCTCTCGTTCGCTAGGCAGCGCTACTACTATAATTATATAATTAGGAATGAAAAGACAGAGCCCGGGCGAACCATTCCTTCTGATCCTGATCCGCCGAACGAAGAGAATTTGAACGGAGCACCGACCGGCTTCGTTGAGCTTTGCTACTTCAAAGCAAGAAATTAGGCTAGGCTAGGCTCCACTATCTATAATTCAAGTAATCGGCATGGGCATGAAATTAAAGTGTCTCTCTCGGCTGCGAGTTCCATGAACGATCGCTTCCCGACCGAATATGCCGTCCTGTCTCCCTGCATCGGATGAGTTGTCGCTGACCAGGATTGACTCCCGATAGTCTCTCACTGTCTTCTCTTGCGTGCGAGTCTTCTTTCCCGGGTCGCATAGCTCACTCAACTTTGCTTTGCCCATCCTATTATATTAGATAAAGGTCTTACCTCGCACCGGTTCCCACATCACTGACTCAGCAGCCAGTCTAGCTCGGCCTCCCCAGTCGCTACCATTTATTTTAGTTAGGCCAAAGATGGTCGATCTATGCATTTATCCGCTGCCTCTGCTTTGGATTCCTCAGCTCTGGTCAGGTGTTCCAACTCCCACTGCCAGCTCGGCCTGTCTTCCACTGCCAGCTCGTCACCCTCTTCTCGCCTGTCAAAGCTAGGTCTGACATAGTAAAGGTTAGGTCTGTCTCTTCGGTCTGAGGGCATCGTTCAAAACCACTTCTACTTATTCATATGTAATGAAATTGGCAATCTTTGACATATCTACTACTCATGTAATGAAATTGTCAATCTTTGACAGACATGAGCTCTTGAAAACAACTACCCCTCAGAGGAAGGGCTCAGATAGAGACGCTACGCGGTCAGACTATGAGCAGAGACTATGAGCGGAAGAGGGAGAGGAAAGGAAGGCTCTTAGAAGACAGAGGAGAAGGAGGGCGGCAGAGGCAGCTCATTCAGGACAAGAGCCCACCGTGGGATTATTGAAGTTAAGCGAGAACCAGCTCGTGAGGGCCAAACGAGACAAGTGGAGCTAGACCATAGGTAGGAGACCAAGGTACGCTAGACCAGGAATGGGAGGGCATGCGAGAGACGAGGAAAGGAGATGAAGGCTTAGAGGAGAGGGCAGCCGCAGTCGGTTTAGGAGGCGCGCGACCATAGTTCTTTTCTTTATCTAGTTCTAGATCTGGCTCGATGGGTTCGAATCCTTTATTGACTAGATGCTTGACAGCCCCTTTCTTCTATTCTATTCAAAGAGACCCGGGGAACGAGTAAGAATAAGTGGCTTGGTGAGCCGACCTTAGAGAATATTGGCTTGGTGAGCCGACCGCCAACCTTATTTAATAAGTGGTTCTAGACCTTATTGAAGGCAGTGACGCAAAGGAGTAGAGTAGAGGAAGGGGGATCGGATCGACCAATCCGAAGATCAGAGCAGAGAAGCCGAGAGCGGCAGTTCAGTAGGTATGCTTGTTGGGAAGAACATAGAGGTCAAGGGCACCAAGGTAGCTTGATCCGGGGTGCAAGTGATAAGGACCCAGAGGCCTCCAATCCGTTATGAGACTGAGATTAGCTTGGCCACTCTTTCTTTTTCCATTCGCCGTCCCACGAAGCTAGAGAGGAGCGAACCTAATCCGCGTTATTGTCTGAACAGGATCAGTTAGGCAGAGCGAACCTAATCAGCGACCAATTGGCTGAACTAGATCCGTTAGGGCAGTCCGAAGCTGTAGGGTAGGGATAGAGGGCAGCTAGAATCTAATCGTCCGGTACTAGACTCGGCTGACTGTCCTCCAACTAACTAACCCGGGTGAGAGGAAGACATTCCTCGGGGATGGTTTGGGAGAGGAATGGTGCCCGCCTACTCATCTTCGGCGAAAGCATGCGCGGGCCGTGGAAGAATGCATCGGGCATGCGTCCCACCTTTGAATCTCGGGTCAGCCCCCCATCTAGCGACAGGCCGAGCGACTCGCGAGTCAAGTATCAGCAGTCCGTAAGGCTCTGCTCTAGTAATGAATTAGGGTCGGTCGGTGCCTGGCCTGCGAAAGATAGACTCATTGTTGATAGAAACATTCTTGATAGAAAGAGAAATGCTTAGCCAGCACCCAAAGGACGGAAGACTGCGGATGCTTCCCACCTTCGAAAAGAAAAGGATGCTGGGACTGGCCTGTGCCACCAAAACTAAATTCGCAGAGTCCCAGATTAGTTTTGTGCCACCAAGAAGAAAGAGTTTAGCAGAGGCCAGCCACCAAGAATAGTTTAGTTTTGCACAGGCCGGAAGAAAAGAAGCGAAGCGGCCAGCACCCACCAACAGAAGAGGACGGCTGCCAGCACCAACACCAAGAATCTAGTTGAGAGAGAAACTGAACTGCCTGGCCTGCGAAAGAGAGAGCGCAGAAACAGAAGGGCCCCAGAAAAAGAAAAAAATTAGCAAGCTCCGAAGAAAATCAAAAGCGATAGCCCTCAAGCTCGCCTCACTGAATTCTGCTTTTTTATCACTGAATTCTGCTTTTTTCCTATATATACAAAGAAAATTCAAACGAAGAAACCGACTGACTTTCAACCGAAAAGAAAATTCAAAGCCTTCAAAGCAAGCCACGAAGAGAATTCAAAGCCTTCAACTTAAAAAAGCTAGCCTCACTGATCATCTAGCTAAGTATGCCTCCACTGTTCTAGCCTCAATGATTCCTATGCCTCAGCCTCAATGATTCCGCTTTCTGATTCCTTTTCTCTTATTATACGAAGAGAATTCAAACGACTGACAACTGATTGGCAGGATGCGATGCTCGGCTAACAATGATTCCTTGGCCGGGTTGGACAAAACTGATTGGCATCATTGGAAACTGATAATCTTTCAACTTCATTGGACTGGAAATGGCAGGCCCTCATTGATTGGAATTGGCAGGCCCTCATTGATTGGCCAAAACTGAAAGAAGATGCCTGCGCTTCACCAAGAAGACACTAGTTTGTTTGTTTCAAATCAATCATTAGCGAATCACAATCAAACAATCAAAAAGAAAATCAATCATAGTGAGAGCATCAATTATCGGTTGAAGAGCGCTAGGCTAAAAAGCTGATTTGATTCTATTAGCTCTGATTTTCAGTTCTCTTTTCGGTGCATCTCGCCAAAGCTTCTTTCTTTTCGGTGCATCTCAGGAAGGCTACTTCTTTTCTTATTTATTTGGATTCTGATTTTGTTCTCTGTTCTCTTTCTATTAGCTGATTCTCTCTCTTAGAAGGAAGGAACGAGCGGTAGCGACGTAGAAAGCGCAACAAAGAAAGACTTTCTGCAAGCAACTAACTAGCAAGCACAACTGGAATAGGCTCTAGCCAAGAGCACCTCTACCGGCTTAGCGCAACTAAGAAAGAAGGACGGATAGCGCAACTTCATATAGGAGCTATGCTACTTCTTTGCCATCCTTACGAGCAATCCTTAAAGAACCGCTGCTTTTTCAATCTGTACGCGCAATCGAAGCTATCATTGAATTGCAAACCTGATCCCCAAGAAAAGAGAGAGCGCAGCCGACAAGTGGCACCTTGGGTCAAAATGGTGGTTCCCACACTGTCCCCAACTATCCCAGTCAAGAGTCCTGAGAGGACCATTAAGAGGACCGAACCATTAGATCTGGAGTTGCCAGCCATAGAAGAGAAGAGCTTGGATCAGCAGTTGCCAGCCGCCATAGAGAGACTCACCAGTAAGTAGCCATAGGGCTTAGATCAGCAGTTGCCAGCCGCCATAGAGAGACTGGGCTTAGATCAGCTGCCAATTAGATCACCAAGCCATGGATGCCTGTGGGCTTAGTAGTAGCCTGCCCTCACTAGTCGCCTGCATCACTAGTGTAGCAGCCGTAGCCTGCCAATTAGATCACCAGTCGCCGTGTGGGCTAGGAGGTGCGGACGGAGTAGGTGCGAGCGAATGAAGCGCGGGATCTCTGCTAACGAAGACGAATGCGAAGGTGCGAAGCGAGATGAGTTCAAGGCCGACCTCAAGTTAGTTTAGTTGGGAAGCGAGGTGCCCGGGCAGTGATAGAGAATAGGGCTGAGTTCAACCAACTGAACTAGTCCTATATGACTGGATAAGTAGTGTTGCTCTACAAGGAGTCTCGTATGGCTATCAAATCTAAGCCGATATAGCTGTTCCAGTAGTCCCGCTTGGAGATTCAGTGAAAAAAGTTAGATTTCGAGTCTCATATAACTGTTCAAGCAGTACTTTTGTTCTTCATTCTGGTTGGGTGAGTTGGATCGGATCATTGGTCCATGGGAAAGAGTCGTGCCCGAGAAGCAGAGGAAGGGGAGAGAAGCGTTCCTGGCTTTGTCCCAGACTTCGTGGTCGAGTTGAGGAGTCGGCTACCTGACTACGTGGTCGAGTTGAGGAGTCGGTGACCTTTTGAAGCGCAGGCACGAAGTGGAGTCGGTTACTTGAAGGAGCTCAGAAATTCGCTTCGAGGAAGGTTCTCCGTGAGTCTGAGATCAGCCAGGTTCGGAAGCGCGGAGTCTACGGTTGAGATCGACCAGGGAAGTTTCACGTAGTGCGCCAGAGATTCTAGCTTCTGGAAGCCAGATAAGAGCGACTCTCTTCTCTCAGTGACGGGGAGATAGATCAGTTAGATGCTCTCGAAGCCAGTCAGAGGGCAGACTCATCCCCTCCCAACCTAGGCCGAGCACCAGTGGAGAGGCTGAGTTCTCGGTGCGAACAGAGTGACGCGGCCAAGCTTTGTAGATGAATTCAGGTGATCGGGAGTCAGAGGAGATCTTCGGAATGCCAATGCCAATTATATTCTTAGCTAGAACAGAGGTCGGGCCACATTCACTGGTGAGCAAAGGAGAATCAGAGAGTCATTCTATTAATATATCAGTTATGTTCTCTCTTCGAAGTTGAAGCAGAGCAGTCAAACTCTTTTATTGATTTTCTTTTCTGGTAGGTTCTTCGGAGGGCTTGACACGTGACGCGTGAAAGGACTGGTGTGGAGGTGAGAGTCCGGAGCGACCAGCGACTACAAGACTATGACCAATCCGAGGATCAGAGCAGAGAAGCCGAGAGCGAAGAAACGAAACCCAATCAAAGAGTAGCCTTAGCTTTCTCCGCCCAAGAGTAGCTTAGCGCAGCGTATAGGTTAAAGGCTTCTCACTTCTGCTCCGTCACGTGGAGAGGTTTGTTTAAATTCCGCTCCGCCACCTTTCGACGGTCCAATCCAAGAGACTGAGAGGCAGGCTTCTCTATGCCACGTGGAGGTTTAGTTAAGACTGGACTTCCCGCTTTTTCTCTAACGGAGGTTTTGACTTATCTTTAGCGCGTAGCTACTATCGTGGTCTTCGTGGTCCTCAAAATTCCAAAGGTAGAGGTTTGGTCTTCAATTCCACTAAGGTAGGTGTTTCGCTGCTACCACTTAGCTCGGGCCCCTCTAAGTCATGTGCACTAGCATGTCGATATCAAAGCCTGAGACTAGACGCCGCCTGAGACTTCTGAGACTTGCCCACCGTGCGTGAGACTTGCGCTATCAATCTATGGTATGGACGCTTGTGTGAGATCTCTCGCTAGCATGTGTCGTCTCCTCTCTTCTCCGTTCTCGGATGGCTCTCCTCTCGGGCTAGCGGCTAGCGTACGTGGTCTCTTGTCCTCTACTCTCTTCTCATCCGATATCTGATCTCTTGCTGCAGACGACTGACTAGGGACATCTGATGATCTCACGCATGCAGACTCTTACAAGGGACGCTCGGCCGAGACGATTGATCTCATGCAGACTCAGATAAAGTCAAGCTGAGCTCTTTTCGAAGTTTTCGACTTAGCTGACTCTCTTTTGATGCGCTATCGTGACGCACACGTGCATTGCATATAGTTAATTCCGAGTTTTGTGCTTGCTTCAAAGACCTATTATTTGCGAGCCTCTTTTTTTCCAGCTCGGGCTTGCATAAGGCAACGTGGCGCCGCCCAAAAGATAGGTGTCTTTTCGCTGCATGCACTCATACCTAGTTCCTATCCCCGCTTCTTCCTTCCTGGCAAAGACATTAAGGGAGCGGCTCAGCAGATCATGCAAAGGGAGATGCCTACTGCTATGGCCCAGAGTAAAAAAAAAAGGGAGCTCGGGAAAGTAGTATAGTGTGACTACGACGAGCGAACTCTTCTTAGGGAGCGACTAAAGGAAGAGCGGGCCACGAACGAGTGAGAAGAAGGACGCAAAGCAGGGGTCTTCCAATAAATGAATGGAAAGAAGGTCGAGAAAGAGTGGAATCGAGATCGCAGGAAGTAGGGGATTTGGGGCATCGAAGACTAAAGAGATGAGTAGGAGGAATTGGACACTAGGAGCGAACGATGATAGCAATCAAATGATAAATGAGCTATCCGAACGAATCTTCTTTCTATCTTTCCTTCCTGTCCTCTATCTATCTTATATAATAGAACCAAGAATCTAATGAATAAAGAAAGAATATCAGACCTATGAGACCTCTCTCTTACTGTTTGATCCGCCATGTTCTATGCGATCCTACAAAGCAAACTTCTTATATTATATGAATGAAATGAGATGAAATGATTCTACACCCATTGCCCAAATGTCAAAGAATAGCCGAAAGAAACTCAACGACGAAAGACACTCCAATAATACACTACTTGATAGCATGGTGTGACTACATGTCTATGAAGGGTGAGGCTCTTCAAGAAGCGACCATCGCATGAGAAAGAAAAGAAGCGACCATCGCCCGCCCACCGCGCTATTGAATGAATATCAACATCGCCACTAGCCGCCGTCCATCGCACTATTGAGTCCATCGTTGATATAAAAAAGCAGCTCATCGTACTATTGAGAAAGGAACAGACCATGATGATGACGAAGCGTTACGCAAGAGCAGAGAACCACTGAGATTTAAGAAGCATGCTCAAGAATAAAAAAGAAATGGCCGCAGAATAAAATGCATTGGAATGGAAGGAAGACTAAGCACCACAGGAAGAATGTCTATACTTTAGATTCCTACCCCTAAAGATTCATGCCCACTCCATGAGAGGAATGAATGAGGCCTACCCATAGTAGCCCATACCCATAGGAACTATGCCAATAGCAGGAATGTGTCTACTAGGAACTATGCCCTTAGCTAAGTAGGAAAGTGTCTACTGGAAATGAGTGCCCTTACTTAGAAAGCTTAGGTGGAAAAAAAGAAAGGACCCTCCCTTAGGAAAGAATCTATCCACTCCACTGGACGACTACCACCTGGAGGAGCTACTGGAAAAGAGGACGACCTGGAAGAAGAAGGAGGAGACTCCTAGGCGGGAGAGAAAGAAGTCCGCTCTGTAGGCGAGAGAGAAGCTACGATTACATGCCCATTCAGCTCGCTCCGGAAGAAAGCTACTTTTGGCTCAGCTCTGAACTCAGGAGGACGTCCACTCAGCTCTGACACTTCTCTGAACTTTGGAAGATAGATGCCTACTCTGCTCCGGCTCCGGAAAAACCACTTTTGAGGATGCGCCCACTCTGCTCTGAAAACTTCTTTGGAGGGTGCCTGCTCCGGCTCCGGAAGAAGGAAGATGCCTGCGCCCTCTCTTTGGAAGATGCCCACGGCAATCGATCGAAATCTTCGGCTCACTACTTAGCTTCCAGAGTCACCAGGCCGATCTTTAATCTTTCTCACTCGGAGGCCCATGGTTGCCGATATTAGACTTGCTGGTAGGGGTTATAATTCCTAGGATGGGTCAGATCAAGATATAGGTTTAGAAGAATCCCTCATGGAAGAACTCAATGCCAATAGGATAGCACCAAGAATCAGACCTAGCTAATGCCCTTGCTTGGGTAAGATGAAAGAGCTTTCGTGGTGCACTGTCCCATGAAGAGCTAGCCTGCCGGGCACAATCAAGATGCAAAGAAAGCATAAAAAAGTCCCGCAAGACAAGAGGGATTTGAATAGAAAATGCCCAAGAAAGCATCTGTTCGGCTTCTCTAGCCCTGGTAACAAGAGACACGGAAGTCTTAGGCTCTTCACTAGTTCTTCGCCACTAGAGCTTACATGGTTCTGAGTCTAGGTCTGCAGGCCTAGGAAAACTCTGCTTTGTTTGGGTACTCAACAGCAGCTAGATAAGAGGACTTAGAGTAAAGGGCCCAGCTCCTGGAGTCTGATTCTTTCCGGTGAAGTTGACTTGTGACTCTTGCTAAGCAAGCGTTTATTCAACTCACTCACTTCCGAGCCACCTTCCTTGCCTTCCTTTTAGCCTTTCAAAATATAAGACGTGGTAAGAAAGAGAGTTCAGGCTTACGAGCGTTGAATAAAGCAGGTAAGAAGAGCATTATCCACATCTGCAAGGGTGGAAGAGGAGGGCCACACTTCCCCAAAGCAATTGAATTGGCGAGCTGCTATCCCGAATCCAAGATAGGAGAAAGCTTATTGCTGAAGCAGTCACTCACTCGGGCACCTTACTTTACTGATACACTGAGTCGGGTCTTATTTTATATTCTTTTTTGAGCCAAGCCCTTGAACCTATAGCCTCTCTTCCCCGCATCTTCCTACCTTTCCTCAGGTACCGAACTGACGTGGCTTGCCATATATGAATGAGATAGCGCTACGTGCTTTATCTGAATGGTCTTGAACCAATAGAATAGCTAGCACCGCACCCCTAGCCTCTTCTCAACGACTTTGTCTGAGCCCATTCATGCCCAATAGATAGCTGGGATCATTTCACTTTCAAGAGTCCTCAGCTGCATTCTAGAAAGGAGATCCGCTATTTGACCATGCTAGTAGAGCTCGCTCCGCACCTTACTTAGTTCTGTTCCAGAATGATGGCAATGATGAATGACTTTGAGTTGAGCTCTTGTGTGTGTGTGTGTCAAAGTCAAAGTCAGGCATTCACTCTCTCTCGTACTATCTATCAGACTATTCTATTTTAATGAAGAGCTGATACATGGGGCCGGCTAGTCTACAAGTGAGAGTGAGGAATAAGAAGAGAGGAATCGGGCAAGACAAAGGCAAGTCTAACTTCAACCTAATATGAGATGAATCTTCTGTCCCGCCTCATCTCATCTCCATCTATCTAATCTAGAATTGTATCTTTCTTTCCTGCCTCATCGAATGGCAAGACGCCCAACATGTCATTATTTGGCAAACAAAGACATGAACTCGTCAGCTTAGTTGAACTCGCCGGGACCTGCTATCGCAGTAGCATTCCAACATGTCAAAGAATGGCAAAGAACAACAATGACACATGCTCTTTCTTGCCATCTCCTTTATGGGACCAACTAAAGCATCCCGCTCGCTGTCTTCACTTGCCATCTTCTGCTGGCGGAGCTCCACTACTTTATGAAGCCCAAGTGCTGGCTCAGCGTAATATTTACCCAAGACTCCGCTACTTTCTTTTACCCAAGACTCCTCCCACGGGGACTCCTACCTACCGATGACTGGAAGGTATATTCATGAATAAATAAGAAAGCGCTTTCTCTTCGCTCCGCACCAGCTTGATCATCTCATTTCTCATCTACTCATTTCACTAATGTTGCTAATCTGAGTGTAACTAGTGAGTGAACTAGTAATTCATGATATGAGATCTCCGCGTAGTGGGCTTAGCAGGGGCAGGCCCGCTCTCATCAAGCTCTTCCGAGGGCATGTGGGAGGCGCTTCCGAGGGAAACATCTGGCTTCCGAGGAAAAGAATAGGGCTCAAGGTCCTCTCGGCTAAGAGCTTATCTGCCCCGTCTTCTCTTCTGTCGACCTCCAGTCTCTTTCCTACTACTTCTCTCGCTCGGTCTGAACTTCTTCTTCGACAGCTCCTTGCCTCACTAGAGCACAAACGCTCTACTGAATGCTTGCGTAGTTTACTTGGAAAGCAATTATTGGACTCGGACCTTCCCCATCGGGCCTCCTTCCCTTGTCTCTTTCTGGTTCTCGGGGCTCTATCTGGATCGCTAATGGTTCTCATACGATTTCTGCCAGCTACTGAAGGAGCCATTTATGTAATATTAGGCTTCGTGGCATGGAAAGGGCTATTTATTGGTACGGGAGCGGGAGGAGCGAGATCAAGGAAGTGTCCGTGAGCTAGACTCAGCTATACTCTTTTTTTGAGTGCCTTTCTCTCTGAGCGTTAGAGGGCTTGTCCTCGACTCGAGTAGGTTCTTGAAAGATTCTATGGTGAACGGCTCTATCACTCTACCCTACCTCCGTGGACAAGAAAAGAAAGGTGGAGCGGAGCGGGTCAAAGAAAGTCATAGCGGTAGAGAAGCTGCTTTAGAGGCAGAAAGAAAAAGGTAGAGAGCTCTCAGCGGCAGTAATAGCGGGGCTTAGACATAGAGTCGAATGTGAATCCCCTCCCTAGTTCTCCATCCACAGAGGGCAATAGAGGGCAATCAAAGATCATTCATCAAGGAATCCAGGAAAAGAGATGTCGAATGAATCAGAATCTCCAAAGAGGGCAAGAGAGCAGAGAAAGAATGAATGCGAAGTCGAGATCAAGAATTCTTCAATCAAGCAAGAGAGCAGAGAAAGAATGATTCAATCATCTCATCTCCAAGGCATGGCAATCAAGCGAAGAAGAATAGAAAGCAAAGATTCGTGTCACTAGTCATTCATGAGATGGCTCATCTTACTGTACTTCACTCTCTTCTCTTCGTGAGATCTCGAAGTGATGAGATAGCGAAAGAGAAGCTGCGAGTGGAATGGCCAAGTCTTTCTTTTGGCCCGCTACATCTTGGGTAAAATAAATAGGATGGAAGAAGTGTAGCGGTAGTCGTGGAACGAGCCAGCCAGCAAGCATGATTGAAGAGCTTAAGGGCAGAAGTATAGTAGACTCAGAGGAGACCGAAGACGAATGGTGAAGTAGTCTTCCTCAATTAGCGAGGTGCGTAGCGGCAAACAAATGGAGTTCCGCACAGAGTCCTGTCTCACCGAACTCAAAGCTCTTCATTTCATATGAAGAATAGCCGATCAACCTCTACTTAGTCATAGGTCAAAGACACTGGAAGAAAGAGCTAGCCTCACTCATGCTGGTTAGAGTTAGATAGCGAGTCCAAAGGCTACTGCCTTAGATCGTGATCAGACCTCAGCTTAGTATGGTTGCTCACTAGCTCCGGTTAGACCTACGATTCTTTGACTAACGCATTCCGCTATCGCAAGAAAGAAATGCTGCTGTGTTCTCGTTCCGCTTCGCTAGAAAGACATTGACTGCCGCATTCCGCTATCGCTGGTTTGCTTCTCTGCCGCATTCCGCTATCGCTCCATTTGTCGCTTCGCTTCATTTGGCTGTTGCTTCACTGCAGTTCCGCCTCGCTGCTTCGCTGCAATTGGCCCGTCCTGAACTACTCTCTTCTTTCCGGTCCTGAACATCCGGTCCTCTCCATTATTCATAGAGAAAGAGCAGGTCGACCCTCTACGAGAAAGATCAGCGAAGTCGGAGCCTCATCTCATTCCTTTATATATAGTTAGTTGTTCGAATCCCGTCCCAACCAGGACAGCTACGTGGGCTGCCCTTGCTCTTCCAACCAGTGCTTGGGTCCTGATAATCTAATGGCAGTGCTTGGATTAGGGACTCAGAACCAGGACTATAGCCAGACAAGTGGTATAAGGTCCAAGGGCTATAAGCCGGAGCTAGCTTTCAGTGGGATGAATATTCGATCTACTTGAAGAAGAGCCGTCCGAGATACTATTGACTTGTCACTCCGCCTGCCGCTAATCGTTGGAAAAGAGTCTCATTCAGCAAGCTACCATTCATTTAATGATAAAGTAGTTGTAGCCTACCGTAGCTTCCTAGTAGTCCGAGGCCGGAGCCGACGAGAACAACAAAGATTCGAAATGTCTCATCCCGCTCGCTGGGTTCTATTATGAGTCCCCGCCTATCCAACTACGCGAACAAGGAGCTCACAAGGTTACTAGTGATGGACCAATGTACTTAGACCACTATGGAGGGAAGAGCAATAGGTTGTTCTTGATAAAAGGAGCTTGGAATCGCTCCTCGAATCTGCTGGCATCTTGGAATGTTGAGAATGAAAGGAAGGAGTCCTCAACGAAGGGGAGAGGGAGATGGATGGCTTCCTCGCCAGCGGTTATCCATCTTTTTTTCAGTACAGTACTCCTACGTAAGGTGCAAAGCGATAACGAAGCCCCGTTACAATAGGCCCCCTTCCTCTTCCCTGTCCTATGGACACTCGGAACCAGGAACTCTTCACTATGAACCCTAGCCCTTCAGTCCCTATTTAGCAGTGGCAA